>JANIJG010016415.1:0-20777 GCA_024611175.1 Megaceryle torquata
GCGGGGGGGGGGGGCGCCGGCGCAGGGGGGGGGCCTGGCGCGGGAGGGGGTGCGGGCGGGGCAAGCGGGCCCCCAGGGGTGCGGGGAGGGGGGGGAAAACGGGGGAAGGGGGGGGGGGGGGGGGGGGGAGGAAAGAAATCTGATCGGGTTACTTCTGCTTCCCAAATATGTTCCAAATATGTTCCGTTTCGGGCATTGCAGTTCTTCACCAAAAGCCCAACCTATCCTTCGGAATCGGCATGTTTCTTGTGGGAAAAAAAAAAAAAGGTAAAAACCCACCAACAACCAAAAAAAACCCCCAGCCCTAAAACTCAAGTCCTCACAGCTCGGAGACAAGCGGAATAAAACACTGGGAAGAGGAAAACATTCCTTGGCATCCAGTCTGAGTGCAGGAGAGGCACTGGAATGGGATAAAGCTGAGCGTGTGTACTCCCAAACACCCCCAGTGTGGGGAAGGAATGTGCCTGGGGGAATCAGAGTGAAGAGCCTGCGGGGTGGGGGCTCTCTGTCCCCTCACTGTCGGCTTTTGCCGTGGTTTTGCGCTGGGGAAATCAAACAGCAAGCCCATGCCGACCGAGCAGCAAAGGGCTCCAGGAAGTGATCTGAGCTCTCTGCCCTCCGTGCCCTGCCGGACAAGCTCTCCCGGGGCAACGGGAGGGAAGCCGCCCTATTTTGCAGGAGACAGTGTATTTTTAATTGCGTGGAGGTTATTACTTTACACATTCCCCCAGCAGAGCGAGGGAGACGATTTGGATCCTACCCCCGAAACTGGCGGGGCTGTAGGCAAGAAGGTGCATTCAAACCCCTGCCGTATTTTTTTCCCACCTGGCTCTGGCACGTAGAGCCCTGGGAAAGCGGCTCCTGCCGGAGAAGTCGGGTTGAGGGCGGCACCTCCGGGAACGGGCGAGCATCGGAGCCCGCAGCAACTCCCGGCTCCTGCCTCCTCCGGGCACAGAGCTGCGGGGCTAGCTACTCCCTTGGAACTCGGGGACTTGTCTTCCATAAGGGGCCGTCGTGCGAGAGTGGTGAATGGACCAGCTCTGTGATGACCTCGGGATGGGGTAGGGAGGAATCTCTGTCATCAACCTTTGTCCCCCTCCCATTGGGCTGTTGCTAGAGCTATTCCCCACACCAGTGTCCCACCCTGGCAGCCAGAGGAGGAAGTGGTTGGCTGCCCAGGGTCATATTTTCCCCATTGGGATCCCAAGCACTCCCACTGTAGAAAAGGTAATCACTGATGCTCTTAATAAAAAGAATCCCATGAAGATCCCATTTGTCTGAAGCTGCAGGAGTATCCTTGGATTCAATGTCCTCTATCTCCCTTCAATAGCCACATGGTCCAATTGGCTGATCGGCAGCATCCTCTTGGCCCAGGAGCTCAGGGCAAGGGCCCAGGCTGTGCAGTTGACCCCAATGCCAGTTTGTCCAGAGCCTGGCCTCCCAGTTGCCCTAGCTTTGGGTGTAGCAGCAGGAACAACCTCCCTCTCCCACAAGCCCTTCCACAAACACCAAAGGCTCCAGAACTGGTTTGCTTTATACAACCCGAGAAAAGGCTTATTTCCAAACTGCTGGCGGGGCTGGAAAACTTTCCACCCTGGGATTGACATCCCCCAGCAGAACACAGAGGGGACGTACCAAAACCACGTGTCCAAGGTGGCTGCCACACGCAGCATAGAGCAAAACAGCGATCCTCCCATTTATTTTTAATTTTTTCCTTTTAATGACAACATTGCCATGTGTGCTTGTATAAATCCTCGGTGATTTCACAGTTCCCCATGGTAATATCACCAGACTGACTCTTATGATTTCCTCCACGCCTGCACAGTTTTAGATTTATAGGTCTCTTACATACTCATTCACAGAAATAAAAAGGGCGGGAGTGGAGAAGACTTGATTTCTGGCTACTCTCTGAGGTTTCCATGCCAGATCCATGCAAGATTGAGGGCTTTGGAAATATAGGTTTGTAAATCAACCCCTTAGCTGATTGCATCCACTTTAGGGAGTTAGGCACACATTCACATGTACACATGTACACATAAAAAGTCATGCCTAAAGAAGGGTTAAAATTTGTTAAAGTGCATGCTGTAAAAGGGAAAAAAAAATGCCATCAAACCCCAAAAAAACCCTGAATAGTCTTGAAAGAATCTTTGCATGGCAGATGCATTAATCCCATATAATAACCACTCTGGTGCCTGCTAGGTCAAAACTCTCCCAGCGCTAAGAAATCTGAACTTTATGTGGATTAGGATGAAATCAAATGGGTATATCAGCATGAAAATTGGACAGTGGAAGAGCAGCTGCTGAGAGGGACAAAGGGTCTGAGTTACCCAAAGGTTAGGACTCAATCCAGCCATTACAAACTGAAGAGAAGCAAATGTAAATTGTGATAGTGACAGGGATCAGGAAAGAGTATCCTGAATCTGATAGCTCTTTGAGTAGGGTGGAATTCTCATTGCACATCTCTCTACAGAGATGGTACTCCACTCTCTTTACTCCTTTGCAGTCATGCATTTGCCAAGTATTTTCCTGCTGATAAAACATTTCAAGAGAGCCTGTGTCCACCTTCCCCACAAGAAATGTTGCTGCAACAGAGCGCCATGGGGTAAATGCCCAAGAAGGCAGTAAGTGGATCTTCCTCAGACTGGCAGATAAAAGGTCTGCCTATGTCCCAGTGAAAGTAGTGTGGAATGGAAGCCAATTCCTCATTTGTGAGACAGGAGCACATGTATGAGTTAAGGATGTTTCAAATTAAAATATGATGTCTTCCAAGCCCTGCAGGGAGGTGAAAGTCACCAGCGCTCCATGAATGGCAGTTGAGTTGCCCACAGACTGCATTTTCTGTGGCATCAGGCCTTCCCACTAGTAAGACATCCTTACAAAAGAGTAGTAATTTCTTATCAGTACCAAAGAACTGGAGTTTCCAATGTGCAAGTACCCATTTTCAGATGCATTTTGGGTGTACTAATTAAAGGATTAGGTTTTCCTTCTCTCTCTGACTCCTGTCTGGAAAGTTTTGCACAGCCTTTGTACAGAAGAAGTTAATTAAAGCAATTCTCATGGTTAGTACACCTCGCAGTCAACACAGAGGTGGGCATTTGTATTGGGCTAACAAACACCTTTCAGAGGGTTTGCATATAAAATGACACCAGAATACTGACTTTCAGATGCCTACTTATCACACAACAGGGAAGGTGGATCTGACCTATGAACCAGGCAAGTTCACAGAGTAATTTGTACTTTGTAATCTGTAGAACTTGAATGATACAACATATAGAGCTATTCTTAATGAAGTCTGTGACTGGAGGCTAAAGACTTGCTCACACACGGAAATGCTTAAAAACATCCACACAGGACTTGCTGCTCCACCTCAGACCCACACCCTATCTCAGCCCAGGTGAATTTCCTGGTTAGACAAACTCAAGTTCCCATCAGAGATAAGGAAGAACACAGGAACTTGTTCAGAACAAGCATATTCACGTTTGGAGGTACTCGGGGAGGGCCATTGTATTTTAAACTCAGAGTCTAACTTGATTTGCATGAGCTTTCAAGAGTAGTTGTTCATTAGCACTGTATGATTCTTTCAATAACTCCCTAGTTCAGTGTGAGTGTCTTCTGTTGTTTTGCACTATTCATCTAATCTAAATGTAATGAGATTAAACTCATCTGAGGGCTCCCGCAAGTCTCCATGTAGATTCTGAGCTCAAACCATAACCCAAAACACTTCTGCGTAAAGGTTGGATACAGTATGTTGAAACTAACATCTTTTCAAATTGAGGAGGCCTTGCTTGAGCAGGAAAGACCAAGTCACCTACAAGGTGCCTGACAGGCAACTTAAGCAGTGATGATGCACTCAGCTGTAAGTTACCACCTCAAAGCTATGACAGCACAACTGATGGACACAGCACTTCTTAGACCATTGTAATGAAATGGAAAATAGGTTTATAGAAACGACTGCTGGAACACATTACTTAGTCTCTTTGATTCCTAAGCCCTGACAGCTTTGCTGACAAGGCAGAAGAGACATCTACTTGCAGCTGCTTCATTCAGAGCTAATGTTATTAATTAACCTAACAATATTTCAGTTTAAATTAACACACCAGACACCATGGCTGAGGAATGGGCACCCCCCGTTTTTTATAGCTGGAGTGAAAACAGCAATAACCTCTTCATCTACATCATCTAAATCCAAGATGAATAATCAATCACATTCTTCAGCGAAATGTTGTGTTATGTGGATGCTCCTGCTTATGTACTTGCTTCCACTTGGGTATCTAATTTCTGTATGTACAGGTTTTTAATCAGCTAGAAGGGAATCAATATGCTGGTTTTATAATGCCTCAGGAATGGGTAAGTCACCTACTGAATGATTTAACCGACTATTGCTTGTCATTTAGCCTATGCGAATGGATGGATAGAACTTTAGCTGAAGTGACAGGGGTTTTGCCATAATCAAGGCATGAATCCTCCACAGCAAATCCACTCCAATGTTATACATACTCTTGCAGCCTTATTCTCCCACCATTTATGACTTGTAGTGTCTCACATTGCAGTTCTCCCATATAGCCCATTCTGCTTAGTTCAGAGGAGAGACTGGAGTTGTATTTACATGGCAGTCACACATTGTGTCCTGTTGTACAAAGTATTGCAGAGCTGCTCCAGGACACACTAAATCATATTCCTGCAGCACTGGATTCCATGACACAGATTTTGGGCAGAACTTCATGACGTATTTTAACCATTTGGAGAAGGATATTTTTTATCTAAGAAAACAGCCCACTGTTCCCACTGTTTAAATGTCACTAGAGTGAGGATGATGAATTTAGGAGAGTAGCAGCCAGGAAATCTGGGGTTTTCTTCCTGCCTAACTGCAGGCTCTGTGGCCTTGGGTAAGCCCTAATCTTTCTGACTCCACTTCCCAGCCTGTAAAATAGGAGGAATATTAATTACTTCATGGTCATGATTGCAGTAGTGATCAGTTAACAGATTTTCTGTAATAAACAAATAAAAACACAAAATAAAGAAAAAAAAAAAAAAAAAAAAAACCACACCCAACCTTGGAATATTATTGCCCGTAGTATTTTTAAGAGGAAAAATGTCCTTGTTATTCATGTTGGTATTTGAGGGTAATAAGATAAGAACAACGCACACTCCTTACCCTGTTCATCAGGATCATGTTACAGTGCTCCTCCAAGAGTCCCTCTTTGGAAAATGGACAAATCCAATTCATCTGCTTAGGGGCATCTGAGGCATTATACAGCTGCTGTGCAACATCTGAAGTGGAAACAACACAGTTTTCATTAGAGCATATCTTTACTGGAAGAAAAACTATTTTTTCTTTAATAGCAAGCTTCGTGTTTTTCTCTCATGCTTCTATTTGTGCCAGTTTCTGTTTTCCCCCATTTTGATCATGAGGAATCCCCCATTTTGATCATGAGGAATCTTCTCCTTTCTCCCTCTCAGGAAATCAAAATGAAACTCACAAAACATTGCAGATCAGACTTCTTTAAGACTTTTGAATAAAAAAAAAAAGGCTGTTTGCTGTCAGGTCTTTTCCAAGCCACCTGGCTCCTTGAGCAGATGTTGCTCAGGTAAGATGCTCCTGTCTTGTGTTTCCCAATTCTCTTTAGTGTTCAGCCACAATCTCTTTTCCTACATGTAAATGGAAAACAATCTGAGGCAGGGGACATCTCAGTGTTGTCTGCTTTCTTCACACTCCACAAATTGAGTCTTGCTTACAGTGCTAAGGAGCAACGGTAATAATAATGATGAAAATATATGATTAAGAGATCATTAACCCTAATAATTCCTCATCACTGGAGCCATGCTTGGAGGCCTCCTGCTATTAGTCTGCACAAAGCCAGTGGGGGTCTGTCTGAGTATCAAGCCCATTTTGGAGCAGGGGTGGTGCAGGCATTCCTGGCCACCCTTACTCTGGTATTTTGTACAGTGGTGTGGGAAGTTGAATCAAACAACTCAACTATAGTTCTGGCTCTTTAGAGGTGGAAATTATTTTTTGTCTGCAACACCACTGCTTGGCTCTGCAACACTAAGTAAATCTAAAATATAACCTAAACCTTCTATAAAAGTGAAGTAATCCTACGAGTTCTATAACCAATACTTTGCACTCTCTTATGTTCTTTTCTAGATTTTCTTGCAAGGCTTTGTAGAAAGCCACTTACTTACACCCATATCTTCACTTCATAGGACAATGTTGTCTGACAAGTGCCTGTCTGGAGGAAGACAGAGCAAAGCCATCATAACAAACATTTTGTGGAAAACAGCCTTTCCTATTTATTCTCTAGACTCCAATTAGTCCCATTCCATTTCCCTGACTCCAGGCCTTCTCTGTCATTGCTCCTGCAGTGCTCTATGCACTAGCCAGGAGGCTGTAACAGAGCTTGCATCTCTCATGTACCCAGGAATTGCATGCAAGGAATGATACAGCCCAAGTATTTCTCTAGCTTTCCCACAGAAGTGCTGATGCTGGTTTCACAGTGCCACTCATGTGAAAAGTCTGACACTACAACACCCATCAAAAAAAACATTCCATTTCACATGAGTGGGTAAGCAAATCATTGCAGAGGGACTGGCTTGGAAGACACCAAATAACTTGTTTGGAAAAGCATTGCAATGTCAGGATACGACCCTGTGATATGTCTCCACCGTCTGAGAAAAGGAAGTCTTCCAGGCATGTGAGGTGGATGCAGAAAGGTGTTCAAGCCTTTGTCTGTGACTTGGCTGGTGTTACAGGGCTGTGGGCAAAATGTGTGATTGTGAAGTTGTAACAGAACAGGGTTGCTGGGTTTACTTTTTTAACAAGACACACACGAGTTGAATAAAAAAAAATGATACAGAAGGACTGAAAAGCAGCTGCTTGGGCCAATAGCCATTGATCCTTTCCATGTGAGGTGGTAACCTTTGGTAACCCTGGCCCATGCCATGTGACAGGGTCGGGAAATAAACCCTAGGCTTTTACCAGCACTCCTGTGTGTTACACCTTTATTGCAGTGATGACAGGTTGATGGCTACACTGAAAGGTTCTTTTCCTTCGGGGAGTCCTGTCCAATGTTCAGCTTTATCCATTCATAAATGCTGTCTAAGTAGTGTAGGGTCCCTGGGAAAGGTTCCCTCTCCCCCTCCATCCCCCCCACATCAAGACTGTGTCTGGGAAAGGGGCCCCTTACCTGCCTATCAAAATCCACTAGCTCACTGTCACCATGGCCAGCTTTCTCCTCCCTGGAAGTGAATAGAACTTATCTCCATGGAAGCTTTTCAGAAGGATCCTCCTTCTCTCTCTCCCTTTCACATCTCAACCCATCTCATCCCAGTGTACTAAAATACTAGTGTGCTTTGCTTGAATATCAGGGAAAAATGTGACAAAGATGCTCCACTTTAGATACGTCCTCTGGCAGACTGGAAAATACCGTAGCAGCTCCTCTCCTTAACAGTTTCCCTCTCTATTTTCCTTTCTGTCAATGACATTATTAAGGACTCTTAACATTCTACAGGGTTACTATAATCACAGAGATGCTGCAATGGTACTAGAAAAAAAAAAGCAAATCAGGAGTTAAGTGAAGAAATAAATGAACTAGGAGGGATGCTTATCACAATTTGTGGAATTGAATTTTTTTTTTAATGCTTTTTATTATTATTATTATTATTATTATTACACCCTTCATGCCCCCTAACTCTCTTAATTATTACTCGTGGGAAAGGCAAGATGAACGGTTTGATAATTCTCAGCACCACAACAAGTGGTAGGAACGAGTTTAAACTGGAGATCCTAAAAGCTTTCTCTTTGCATAAGACGAATTTATAGCTTGGAAACTAAATATTTGTTCAAAGAACTTTTGGAGGTGTTTGAGCACACAGGAGAGATGAAATGGCAGATTAAATATTTCATTTACATGTGATATACATTGCTTTAATTCCTATCTTAATTCTTCACCTGTTTTCTGAAATCCTTTCACAAACACAGGACATTTCACCTTGTCATTGTTATTTTGAGTGGCTTTCAGGCTCATTTAGTTATTTTCTGTTCCTGTGTGGAAGTACCCCAGGAGGGGAGCAGACTCCAGTACTTAAGGGGAGCACCGCAGGCTGCAGGCAGGTTGATTCCTTCTTTAGCAGACATTTCCAACGAGCTGCTACTGAATACGGATGAGGCTTCTCCCAGGAAACCAGATATGACTCAAGTGGGCAAGCAGATGCTCCAGGGATGAGCTCCATAGGAATGGCTATAAATAGAATAAACAAACAACCAAACAAGTAAATGGGCTTCCCACCACAGGAAGTCAATAAAGTTTCTCCGGTGGCAACAGGGTCTGGTGATTTTGGGACTTCTGTGTATTCAGTGCAGCATTTACTTATGCACTACAAGATACAGGACACAGAAGCCATTTCAATGTCTGGGGGCTTTTTTCCTGATAACTCGATGAGCTATCATGAAACCACGATCTGCAGCTTATTCAACCAAAGCTTTTCTGTGTTGTGATTCCTACCAACGACTCATCTTGCTATGCATAAACCTGAAACTCTGCACAACTGTGGCAGAGCTCCCTCGTGTACACACACTTGAGTGAACACGCATGCACGCTCTCTGCTCTTTCTACTTAGTAACAAAAATAGAGAAAGCACTTCTGTGCTGATAACAATCTGATAGTCTCCCTCAGTCTACTTTCCAAAGGAATACACATATCTATCCATAGGTTCAGGGGACGATTCCAGGGTAGAAAGTATATGTAAACATGCAAATTTGTACTCCATCTATAGTTTATTAGAACAAAAGGTATTCCTTCCTTCTACTTCTAATAGAGAAGATTAAAACGGTAACAAATGTAAAAGGGGTTTTATTCTATATGCCTTAAATGCCTAAACTTAATATTTTGAGGTGGCACACAAGCTGTGATCATAAAACGAGTTTTACTGGGAAGCCACGTTTACTTCTTGTTCATCAGACTTATTTTAACTCATTCTGGGTAGGTTCCAAGCACTTTGTTAGAGATTAAAGGCAACTGTGTACCCCAATTAGCAGCCAGCCCTTTCTGAGTAAAAATATTTCTGAGGGACGAGATGAAAGTGGAATAATTTCTGTTCATTAACAGAAGAGTGCGGGGGTGGGTTATTTTTTTTACTAAACGGCTATACCTTGATTTTGAGCCTCTCAGGATTTAAACCGAGTGATCACGTAAAAGCGAAAGCCAACGAAAAAACACCCCTCCAGGAACCCTTTTCGATAGAGCACACAAGCTTTGCAGTAAAAAAGCATACTGACTAGTAAAACGTCGGGGCTGTGCAGGACTTCAATCTCTCCAGCAGAAAATCTAGCTCTGGGGCACTAATCTCTCGGTCTTTTATGCAAAACTTTTCAACTGAACCCGCGGTGGAGGCCGTAAAAACTTTTTCTTCCCTTTAACCAAGGCAGCAGAAAATTCACACTCTTCTAGGGGGGGACGGTCAGCTGCGGGGCTGAAAAGATCCCGTTCAAAAGAGCTTTACCATCAGTTTCCGAATATGACTCCTCTGTGAGAGCGTAAATCCTGCCTTGTGTACACAGTAAGCGAGAGAAGATTTCCCTTTGGAGTAATATGGAGTCTATCAACTAAAATTTGAGGACATAAATCTCGAAACTTTATTTCAGGAGTGTATTTTATACCTGAAAGACTTGTTTTAATTTTCACGTTTTCTCGGAGGCCTATAAATCTCTCTTTACAGCCGTCTAATCTTCTGGAACAATAAATAAATAAATAAATACATAAATAAATCAGTAGCGTCGGCCGCAGCAGACCAGCCGGGTGAACACAACCCACCCAGCCCCGGTACGGCGGGGATGCTGCCCGGGCGGGTGAGAGCGGGTGCTGCCGGGCGCGGCACGGTGCCCACAGGCTTCCCCGCCGCTCCCTCTTGCCAGACAGCTGTTAGCAAACCTCTACCCGGTGCCTCAGCCTCGGTAGTCCTGTACCCGCTCCGCCACCCCGGGGTAAATCTACGGCGCCTACTATTAACTTTCTAATTATCAGGAAGCAGAGGAAGGACGATCACCCACCTGGGTTAACTCCCCCCAGGATCTCGAAGGGGATACCGATGACTGATTTATTTACCGTTATTGTTTTACTAGACAATGCTCGCTTCTCGAGAAATTTGAGGCGTCCCGGATGCATATTGTTTGGAAATATCTTTGAAAATACCCCATCTGCCCCTCGTTTCGGCCAATCGTAACACCTCTTTGATTTGAAGAAGAGAAAGCTTAGATCCTGCCTTTTATTGAAACCAGCGAAGGACCTTGGGAGGAGGGGGCGGGAGGGGAGAAGAAAAGGGGAGGGGGAGCAGGAACGGGGCGAGCCGTCGGTCGGCATTAATCACACATCCACTTTGTCAAGAGGCGACAGTGCCGATGCGTGCAGCGCACATGTTTCCGCGGCCACGGTCCCTGCATCACCTGCAGCCCGCCTCTGTGCGGGGAGCCGCGGGGAGAGGGGCAGGGAGGCCGGGCCCTGCGCGGGGAGCCGCGGAGGTGACGGCACCTGCGCAGCTCCGCTTCCCGCCCGCCACGCAGTCGAGTAACCCGCAGGGTTGCAGACTAGGACGAGTTTGTAGATGCAAGTTTATCTCCGGCTCGCCGGGGCGGTTCCTTGATCTCACAGCCGAGGGAAACGACAGGGATGCAGACTGATTTCTGGGCGGAAAGCCATGCTTGTAGAGTTGAAACTGCAACACTGCCCTGGAAACACTTCTTCACAAATATCTTTTCAAACACGCACATTCCTTGTCAGCTACAAACACAGCTGTGAGTGTATAGGCGTATTGGTTCTTACATGTGAGTGCGAGAATATGCACATATCTCCTCTTTTAAGTAATCCTTACTGCAACCAGAAGATTTCCCTTCTTCAGTTTGCTTTTCTTTCTTATATGTTAGGCTTTGCTGTTAAATATCAGCCGGGAAAAAAATTTTTTGGGGCGATCGCTGCGGGAGACGAATTTATTCGTCTGAAATAGCCCCTGCCCTCTGCACTGAAAATAACATAACATAATATAATAATAGCAGGATTGTGTCTTCAGCACAAATCCAAGCCCAGAGAGCAACCCACATCCTAGTCCCCATTCCGGCTGCCCCGTGAATCAGGCGTCTGTGTTGGCCTGTGAGTGCTAGTCATTCCGGGCTGAACAGAAGTCCTCATCAGCTCCTGACGGGGTGACACTGGCAGGAGCAGTGAAAACTGTTCCTTGTGGTCTCGCTGGCCACTAGCATTAAGGGCAAACTGTACACGGGAGGAAGTCACCTTGGCCGGGAAAGGGATATTGCAGAGAGGTGGAGAGGATGGGCAGGGGACACTGGGGAAAGGATAGTGTGTGGGACCCCGCGGAGCAGCGATTCCGTGGGTGCACACACTCACACACTCACATGCAGATGTTCCGTGCTGCCGTGCCCGCTCCCGGGACACACGCGAGGGGTATTCCCGTGGTCGGCCAGCGGGGCTGCCCATTGCCAACCCACGCTGGTGCTCAGCGGGACGGGTGCATTCCGCTGCCCACGCGGCTTCTCTGCCCCGCTTCCCCAGCTTAAGGATACAGATGAAGTAGCTGCCTAAGTCACTTTTATTATTATTTCTTCTTTTTTAGGGGGAGGGTTTCCACTGCCCAACCCAGCTAACATAGAAACTACCCGGTGCACATACGTACATTTCTCCACGGAGTGTTGGGACTGGGGAGATAGGTTTAACTCTGATATTTTCCGAACTATTTCCTTTCCCCGTACTTTGTCTGTGATGGCGTGATCCGTATCATCCCGGTATAGAGAAAATAACACTAAGCTCCTTCTTTTATCATAGCTTTTCTAGTATCTCTCATTCTTGCAGATTAAACGACCAGCTGCTGGGAAAAAAAAAAAAAATAACAAGACCGTGAAAGGAATAAAACTGTAAGTCCATAAAGATGAAAAGTAACGAGTATGTTGAATACATAACGCTGCTATATAACAGTTTCAATTAGTTGAGTAAGTCCTCTGTAACGTCTTGTAAAGGTGTAAGGACACGTTTACAGTATAAGCAACATAATGTTCTCAACTGTACGAGTTAATTATTTCCAGATTTATTTTTTTAGAAGTATGTTTCACAAGTAAAGCCTCTGTCCGGGTACAAAACAACTGATGTATTTTTTCCAACCTGAAACATCTTGAGTTCATAATTCAAGGAGGAGAAGAGAGCGGATAGTTAAATAATTAAACTTGTGGACTTTAGAGGAGAAAAACAAACAAATAAACAAATACCAAAATACAAAACCAAACCAAACAAATAAACAAAACAAAACAAAAACCCAACACCAACAAAACCCAGTCCTTTGTCTTTCGGAAACACGCGATTATGGCGACCGTGTCCCCTTCGCTCAAATTTATCTCCGTATCTCAATAGTAAGAGTACATAAGGCAATAACGCCGCCTGACACAGCCCAGACCTGTAAGGCGATTGTGTGCAACCAGCGGCCGGGAGGGAGTGGGGAGTAGAGTTTTTTTCTCCTACAGTACACGAAATCCCGAGAAATTTTACGAAAAATGTTGATTTCTCACTCAACGTCTCCAAACTTCTGGAAATACGCAAAGTCTCAGGCGTGTCACAAGGTCCATGCAGGAACCCAGCAATCTGTGCCTCCAGCATTACCCCTCTCGCGCCACCCCCCCCCCCCCCCCCCCCTTTTCCCTCCCCCGGCCCCCCCCCTCCCCGTCCCCCCCCCCCTCCCCCCCCCCCCCCGCCTTTTTCCCTCCCGGCGCCCCTGCTCTGCCGTTCCTCCAGCCGGTAGCGCGGCACATTCCATCGTCGGTGAGTCTGGGCAGACCCTCGGAGGAAGACGTCGATGCTTTTTTCGCTTCCCTCCTGCTGTGCCTCCAGGGCTGACGGTCCTGTCACTCTCTTAGTTTTTATGCTGTATAAGTCGCGAGTGCTTTGTTCCCAAGGAATTGAACTTGTCCCCGCAGTCGACTGAAGTCGAAGTTTCACCCCTTCCCCTGCGAGATTCCGCTACCTATCTGGACCTTTTCTATTTCTAACTGCCCCCCTCAAAACGAGCTGCCCGAACTCGCCTCCTTCCTGCCAGTTTTCCTTTAAATTTATCTCATATTTATTTATATTTCAATTTTCTTCGGAACGGGTTTAAAGTCTCAGTGAGTCAAAACAGAGGCGAAAAGAAATAAAAAGGATGAGATTTACTATGCTTAGGCCTTTCCTACAACTGAAACCAGGACCTAAAACTCCATGTGAAAGGCTTGGCTTTAACTCGCTGACCTCCACAGCCTCCAAGACAAACATAAGTCGAGACTAAGCAGGGATCCATTGGTAAAAATCAACGCAAAATTTAGTTGTCACTAATTTTAATTGGCAATAAAAAGGTCCACAAATCCCTCTCTTTTGTACATGTTAATACAAAATTGTCTAATTTAAAACCAGGTGCTAGCGGTGGGGCAAATAAAGAGTTCCAGATTTTTTCTTTAAACGTACGTTACATACATTATTTGATAGGGGGTTTTGTTCGTAAGAAATCAAGCACTAGAAAGAAAGTCTGCAGAGGAATTTTTTTTTTCTTTTTTTCTTCAAGTAATCTATAAGAGCATAACTTTTCTCAGGAAGGGAAAATACACACACATATATATTAGAAAACATGTCTAAATTTCTGTATTTACACACACATATCCCAGGAGAGGCAGAGCAGTGCTTAAAACCGAGGAACGTTTTTACAGTCCTGTGGGAAGTCTTTAGGTACCTGATAGAACTAGAATCCCAGAAGCCTTGAGTTTTGGTGTTGGTTTTGTCTTTTTTCTTTCACTTCTTTTTCCCCACTTTATTAATAATAATATTAATTAATAATTATAAGGTATCAGAAGCAACGAGTTTCTAATCTCTGTAAGTAAAAGCATATTTACTCTTCTAAGAATGAGAACGTCTCTCTGACCTGCGAGTGGCATCATGTATTGTTCTAAAGTAGAAATGTCAAAGCGAAGTCATTTACCACCTGGATGTCCTTGACTTGGGATGATTAAAGTTTAATCCGAGGTGTGTGCACAGTTTTACCGTGTTATTTAAACACATCAAAGGTCATAAAAGGATTCCAATACCATGAGTCGTACACAAGAGAGCTTTCTCTCTGGAGAAATTGTTATTTTATTCTAGTTTAAGAATACGCGCTTTAATGAAGAAGGAAACAAAGGAGGAAAAAATCCCAGGATAGTAGGGGAGAAAGGGGTTTGGTTTCTAAAGGATGGTGGCAGACTTCAAAGAGTCTGGAGACTCGAACTTTCGGGGATACTCTCGGGGAAGGACAGAGCCCTCAATTATCATTAGCTGTGCAGACATCTAGTGGAAAACTCTCGCAATTGCATCCCGGCCTCCTCCGCCCCGCGGGAAGGCGCTTACCCCGTCTCCTTGGACGCACCGCTCCGCTCCTCTCCTCTCCTTTTCTTTCTCCCAGCCGCCGAGGAGCGCTGCTGCTGCCACTGCCACCGCCCCCGCTGAACCGCCCGCGGAGCTGGGAGAGGGGACGACGGCGCCTCTCGCTCGTCCCCATTGGAGACTCCCGGTGCCAGTCCGGCCCGGCCCGGCCCCACCCGGGTTCTGCCCCGGCAAGACCAGCCCCTGGCCGGGTTCAGCCCCACAGCGGCCACCCGCAACCCGCCGTGCTGCTCCGCCCGGTGCTTCGCTCCGTTTGCCACGGGCGGTGCCCGAAACGAAGGCAAGGATATTCCCCTCACCCCACCCCCGCAGTCTCCGGGGCTCTGTTTACCCTTGCAAATACCTGATGGTTATCGCTAGCAGGGGACGGGAGCCTGCTCCAGCGCCGGAAGGAACCACTCGAGCAAGCCGAAACACGCGGGGCACTACGACCCGCCGCTCCCGGCGGGGAGACGGTCATCCGAGTTTGCCCGAAACCCGTTCTGCTCCGTTCTTCTTTACGGAACTCTGCAGCAGTAAGCAGGAAAAACGGGCGTCGGGCTGGCTAAATGACACGGGAGAGCTCAGCTCCAGGCTTCCCCGGTGCCATGGCAGAAATTCATGTCTTAATTTGCCCCGCGGGTTTTTGGGAGAGGACAGAGCATCCGGGGAAAGTGGGAGAGCATATGGGGAGGCGTTGACCTTGAGCTTTGAAACATATGTTGGCACCTGAGAGACCGATCCTTCCGTAACTGGGGGGTCTCAGGCTATCCCTGTTTAACAGGTGGCTTCTCCTTGGGCACAAAAGGCATATATAGCCAAGCTGCGGTGGGACCCAGTGCCAGGACTGGTCTTGGTTTTTGTGGAGTTGGGTGGCTATTTTGTAAACTGGTAATCTCCTCCTGTCTTTTTTTTTTTTTTTTTTTTTTTTTTTTTTTTTTTTTTTTTTTTTTTTTTTTTTTTTTTTTTTTTTTTTTCCGCCCCAAGGAGTTCAGATGACTTCCAGCTTTATAGTTGGTACCTAATCATGTGGTAACTGAAAAGTGGGAAGCCCCACCACCTGCCCAAATTATAAGGTTGCAAAGGGGAGACCCTCGGAGATCTCCTCCACCTTGTGAAGACTAAGTACTGTTCTTCCAGACCAAACGACTTTTGCCGGGTTTCTTTCTGCCAGGCAGGGTTTTCCTTATCGTTTTGTTCCTTAAACTTTTAAGAATACATTTCTACGGATTTCTACAGAGGCCACATTTTGATTTCCACCCTAGGTATCGTAAATCTCTTAGGATCCTAATGGATCTTCTTTTCTTTCCTCTTCCTCTCCCTTTTCCCTCAAGTTGCTGGTCACCTGCCATTCCCAAAGACTTCCCTTTGCAAGGAATGCTCCTCACATCGGAAAACAAAACCACCCCTTTAGGTATCCAAAAGGGAAGAGACATCTTGCCATGAGCACACATTTTAATTTTTAGACTGTAAATTTCATACCGTGATAAAAACTTCAGCTGTGTTGTTCAATATTAAAGCTTTTGGCAATAGCATCACTTGTTTTTTTACTTCCTTTAACCACCATCTCAGACCTACATTCCCCTCTCACAGATTTCTGAGAAAATCTTTCATGTTGTTTTAATATCACATATATACGTTTCAGGTTTCTTAGCTGGTATACAAATAGGAATGGACATATGGCAGGAACATTTGATGTTTGCAAACAGGCAAAAGATACTTGCTAACTGATTTCCGCTATAAAGTTATATGAGATTCTCTTTTTATATATAGGCAACTTTTATGTTAGCTGGGATATTCTTGCTCACAGATTTTAAAGTTTCAATCCTGTTATTATTATTAAAAATGTAGTGCAACCCATCACACACACAACCCTGCAATAAATGCAACTTAATCTTAATTCTCTGACTGGGATAATTGTATACATAATGTCATCTTCCCAGTTAAAGTGAACTTATTTTTCTTTTGCCATGGTCTTGCCATCCTACTAAAGATGAGAATTTGACTGAAAGCTAATTATGAAATGACGATTACTTGATTAACTAGGTAGTGTCCAAATTTCCTATGAACCTCAGCACAAACTTTTTACCTCTCTTTTAGTGACCCCCCCCCCCCCCCAGGGTAGTCAGAGACCCGGAAACCCCTCACTCCAGCCCCCCACTAAAATTAATAGGTCAGGCAAACTCCCTCTCCGTTATTTGCCAAGTATTTACATCACCCAAAGTGGTAATGACGTGTCTGTTCATGCCTTCATCACTTCACAGTGGAATTACTCCTTGTGGGTAAAACTGCCTGGCGGGTTATGGGAGCAAGAGCAGAGTGTGCCACAGCAGCAGGAGACCTCCTGGACCAGAGCTGAGAGACATACCTCAGCTCCTCTCGGGACTCTCCTGGACCGTCCTGGGGCACCCACCTTGTCCCCACACTTCTGGATGACCTGCTCACCCTGGCCAGTTTCTCATGGTTGCACACACAGATTTAAGACCGGATCCATCTCCACACGTCGTGTTGGACTTTTTGAGGTAGAAACTCTGAGCTGAGAATTTGTTGACCTATCCAGAAGATAGAGGTACTCTGCTGAGCAAAAAGCACAGCAGTCTTTATGTTTCCTTTGCAACACAACCTCCACGATGTAGCTTTCTGCTACATCCAGGTGGGATTTCTTTCTTTTCTTTTTTCTTTTTAGGGGGGCAGAGGGCTGTGCCAGGAGATGACATGATTTGACATAGCCCCCACACTCGTCAAGAGAAATTGCAAAGAAATATGGTCTCGTGAAAGTGGATGACAATTGGTAATTACTGGCAGGCAGTGAGTATCTTCCTCACAATGGGAAGGAAGCGGCTCCAAGCGAGGATACTCTCTCACTGGCACCAGGGCAGCTGCATCTGCAGGAAAGCGGCCTCGGGTTGCGTGCAAGGGGACGGGGGAATTTCTTCCTCTGGATATCTGCGCTAGAAAAGCAAGAGGCATTCTTGACTAGAGACTAACCTTTGTTGTTTAGCCGCTCATTATTTTGCATGTCAGAGGGGTTGCTATGAAACCACTCCCTTTTCTTTGTGCCATTATTGGACTAAATATACTTTGGCTCCTGGGATTTCATGAATTGTCTTTGGAGCGTGGGAACCTTGGCATGTGCCCTCAGCTCCTCTCCAGCCCCTTAGCACCAGCCTGGCTACTTCTCCCTGGGTATCTCTCAGAAGGCTCCCAGCACTGCAACAGGGATGCTTTTGCTGGGCTGAGGCCATCCCTACTCTTCTTTTCCTATATCTCTGACCCTGGTGAGGATAGAAGAGTCTGTGCCCCACCATCCTCTCCCACGTGTGGATGTGGGGCACAGGGTGTCAATGACAGGTGGTGCCAGTCGTCTGGCTGACCACCATCCTCAAGGGCATCAGTACAGTGTACCCAGGCAGATGAAGTCTGTACCCAAGATGAGAAGATCTAAATCCAGGCATGGGCAGATGGGAACTTCTGGAGTGAGTGGGTTAATTAGGGACCAACTCCACTCCCGCCTTCCCTGATGAACCACGAGTCTCAAACACAGCACTTTAAGCCGATTCCAGAGTAAACAACATCTTGGAAGTACAGTCAGCTGTCAGATATCTAAGAATGGGGTTTAGCCTTCAACAGGACCACATATGTAACTGCTTATCTAAAGAAGACATAAAATACAATAAGCTTTGGTAAAAAAATCATGATTCAGCAAAAATAAAGGGAGCAATATACTTCCCAGAGATGCAAGTTATCAGCTAGTCTGCATTTGGTTGGTGTTATGTTTAAAGGAAAATACTGTATAATTCCTATTTAGAGAATGTGTTCACGGTATGACTAGAAAGACATTAGTTCCATCTAACATGAAGAGTAGCAAATGTCCCTTGTTATTAAAGACAGCACGTATTATATATACCTGAGAAATGTACTGTAGGCACTAGAAAGAATTTTATAGAGCCCTGTTTTACTGTTTTATTTTGGTTTGGTTTGTTTTTTGTTTTGTTGGTTTTCTTTTTACCAAATAAACTTTTAACAGAAATTCGTGTGCTTGGTGAAATGTAAAGCTAATTGGAGAACACGGGATCATATCACGGTATCGAGTAACTTTCTGCTGGGAGGTGGTTGGTACTGGGAGCACCCACGGCATGGACGAAGGGCATTTATGCAGTGCTGAGGACTCAGCCGAAGCCAGCTGGCTCTTTCTGTCTGAAACTGATCACAGAATTCGTGCAGATGGTGCGTTACTCCTCATGGAGCGCGACCCTAAGACTGACCCTGCGAAGTCCCACCCACGCGAGAAGGCTCTCGCGGAGCCAGAGGTGGGACGTGCATGGGGGTGGAGGAGGACTGATGGGAACACCAGCCCGGGGCCAAGGGATGCCTCACTCCCCCCTCCTTGCTCCAGCACGACTCTCAGCAAGGGGATGAACGTAGCGTGTCGCAAACCAAAAGGCACGTGGTGGTCACACGTACCCTCGCCAGACAGGGCGAGGGGACAGACACGGGACTCGTTCCAGGTGTAAGCCCCTGCTGCCTGCGTGTGTGAGCGCTTCCCCACGGCACTCGCGGCCACGCACCTCCCTTCTCCCACGCTGTCGGCAAAAGCCCCTCTCCGCACCTGCGGAGCAGAGAGTGTCAGAGAAACAGATTAAATAGGCCGAGGAAAAAAAAAAACAAAACACAAACCACAAACAAACTAAACAAAAAACAACACACACACAAAGAAAACACCAACACATAAATAACAAATACCCAAAAGCAACCCTCGTCCGCGCTCGGAGGTTGGAAGGCGACGTGGGAAGGTCAGCAGGGCGGCCCGTGAGCAGGAGGCAGCAGTCCGTCGGGGTGGCCCGGCGCAGGTGTGCCCAGAGCCGGGGGTGCGGAAGGCTCAGTCCGCGTCTGCGGGCCGTCATCTCCGCGCCCTGATAGGCAGCGGCGAGCGGGCATGGAGACCCCCTCGGGCTCTACGCCGGTGGGCGGGAGCGCCGCTCCAGCCCCGCAGCCGCCCGGCCTGGTGGAGGGGACAGCGGGCATGGGATACCTCTTATGGGGCTTCTCCCGCCGCTGTTCCTGACCTTCCCTTTCCACCGCCTGTGACAGAGTTACAGGGGTTTGACAGATGCAGTGTGTTTT
The DNA here is from genome assembly GCA_024611175.1 of Megaceryle torquata. NCBI lineage: Eukaryota > Metazoa > Chordata > Aves > Coraciiformes > Cerylidae > Megaceryle > Megaceryle torquata. The sequence continues at coordinate 19,539 of JANIJG010016415.1, forward strand.
GGATTGTTTCGTGATTTTTTTCTCCATTCCGTGAGCAAGATCTCCACCCGTGGCTCAGGTGACTTCCCGATAGAGTCACCCTCCCCTCCTGTCAGTGTGGTCAGTCCCCATATCTCTTAAGACAGCTGCGATTAGAGCCCCAGGTATATATAGTCTCATCTGAGAAAAAGGCTGGAAAAGTGAGGATAAAGAGCTGTTAGACATTAGATATAAACTTCCTCCATCAAATGAATGTTTTAATCACTAAAACCACTTCTGAAAAGGGAACCAAAAAACACTCTTGGAGAATGTACTCAAACAGCTGTCTTCCAGTAAAGGCAAACATGTCCAATATTTCCTGTACTTTGGGGTTTTGTTTTTCCTCCCCTTTCTTTAGATACTAGGCACGGGCGTCTTCGAGCACTGAGAACCCCATTGTTTCCCTAGGTGAAGATACGTCTTTGGACTCAGCATGGGAACAAAACAAAACAAAACAAAAAAAAAAAATTAAGACCCTACAACTTCTTGCAGAGTGCAGTAGCGTCCACTCCTGACCCTGATCCCTCCTGGTCAGACGCCGGGTAAATGTCACGCTTATAGGAATGTTATGATGAGGAGGACTTTATGGAAATGCTTTCTCTCGTATTGTAAAGAAAAGAGCGACCTCGGCTTCTCTCTGACAACTTTTCAAAGGGAAGTAAACCAGCACAAAGTGGGCCTGAAACTCAGGAATAACTTTCTTTGTTTTGGTTTGTTTTTTTTCTCCTAATGAAAAAGGTGGAGGGATAAGTTTAATTGTAATCAGGATGCAACAATATACCATGTGGTAGCAATTATTACAAGCTCCCAGCAGAAATAGAGAGGATATGACATTGCAGATTACTGTACCCTGCCTTTATTTTATTTTCTTCTCTTTTTTTTTAAGTGACCTGCCGGTAGGTAAGACGAGAAATGAATTTACCCTCAAAACGATAAACCCTGAAAATCGTAAAATAAGCCCAACAAAACCAAATAATATTGACTTGAGTATCATTTTGTTATCTGTTGCTACTATACCTTCGTGCTAGAACACTTTTAACTGGAAGAGGTAACCGCCTTGATAAACTACTTCAGTGGACATCTGCACGGCCGGTCTGGCCTCCTCGCTTATCAGAGTTTACCAGGAGTAAAATAAAAACGTTTTCAGTTCCCTTTGTGCGAGCGAGCAGAGCTGATGGCGAAGAAATCCGTCTCAGTTTGCATGGTAAAATTAATTGAAAC
>JANIJG010016416.1:9211-27738 GCA_024611175.1 Megaceryle torquata
TCCCTCTCTCCCTCCCTTCCTGGTCCCTTAGTACTTTAATGTCTCTCTGCATTGGAGTTTACCAGGCTTCCTGCTTTCTGGGCAGGCTTGTCTGTTAGCCAGCTAGGATGGTTATACTTTGGTGAATACTGCACATTGGTGAATACTGATTACAGGATCTGTAAGTGTTATTGTATTCAATTCCTTGATTAAAATGGACTTCATCACTTTAAAATATAAGAAATAATCAATATGCAAGGCAGTCTTTGGTCTGTTGCAAATCCTGACATTACTATTTAATTATTGTTTATTGATTGGAAAGGAATGTTTCACTCTTCCTCACTATGTAAGGAAGTTTTTCTTGCAGTGCAAGCCTGGGTTAACTTGAAGGAACTTGTCCAAATATTTATCAGAGATTCACTTCCCTAGACCCTTGCTCAGAGACATAACTCAAGTCACCTGAGTTATTAACCCAGCAGCACAGAGTAATTAGAGACCTTTCAAAAATGACATTCTTATGTCGCTTAATTAAAGTTGCTCAAGACAAGGAAATAAAAGAATGAATTATAAGGAGTAATTAAAGTAGAAAAGTAATGAAATACAATCATTACATTTCAGTCTATTTGAGTTATGTGCACCTCTCAAACAGGTTCAGCTTCAGAGCAAAGAGAAATTAATACCATTCTGTGCTTTTTCCTTCAGACATCTTGTTTCACACAAATTTGACTCTTTTGGAGCTGGCTTTGGAATTTCTGAAGTGCCCTATGAAACTCAGCAAAATCCCAGACTTGACTGGTATTACCAAGACAGCATGACATTGAAATATTCTTTCATATCAAGGTTCATAATCCATATGTAAATATGTCCATGAAAATTTTGGCATTCAGTGGTAAAGTCCTAGGTAAGAGCCTTGTTATCAGAAGGATTCTGCAGCATTTAACTTAGCATCCTCTAGCTTCCAAATGATGCAGGAAGAAATATAGACGTGACAACTTATGGAGCGACTTAAAGCAGGTTATGTTACTGAAGGTTAAGGGGTAGCTTATAAAATGTACTCATTTACATCATCCCTGGGAACTGACTGAACAACTAGAGGTCGAGTCTAGACCTAGATCAGGTCTATTCAACAGACTAGCTGGTCACAGATCTTTATTTGTTTATTGCTTATAACATTGTCAGGCAAGTTCTCCCGAAGAGATCAAGCCTGCATGCTATGCTTGGTAGGCAGAGGGTTGGTTTAGCAGCCACACAGCAGGAAGCCCAGCTTTCTGTTGATGCAGATGTTATACTCAGATTCTCCAATGTGTTTATCAGGTAAGTGCGAAAAAGTATTCCCCTGCACTTGGCCAGTCATGGCATCTCCCTTCTAGGTGGATTGATTCTCATGGATTCTCAGCTATTTACCATGCAGACTGCTTTAAGTGTCTAACTACCTATTTACAGGAAATGAAGAGGAAGGTAACACCTTTAAGGTAGTACCATTTGAGGCCATAATTAGCCCATGGGTTAATTTGGGAGATAAACAGGTGTTTGGGAGATAAACAGAGATAGATGCAACACTATCCTCCACTCCTTGTTTCCTTAGCAATCAGTGCTAAAGAGAGAATCTGCACCAAGGGATGTTCCATCTCATCTCAACAAGGCAGATCATATTTAGCAGTTTTCTCAGAAGTAGAATCTGAGACATTTAATCTCCTTTTTTCCTTTGAACTTCTTCTGCCTTAGAGCAACCCTGTCTGCTAGCTCTGCAGGGAGTCTGAACAATCAGTGCTTTTGGGGCTGGCTGCATATCCAACAACACCCGTTTGCCACATCTTATGGAGGAACCTCCTTGGCCCATAATCCATGAGCCAGTTTGTGGTGCATGTCTATGCTGGTTTGGGAGCTGGAGTGGAATGAGGCACCCTTTTCTCAATCCTCACAAAAGAATTGACATGTCCTATGCAGAAACAGCAGTAAGACCTGAACCCCCATGCAAGGCACTTTGAAACAAACCAGGGGCTACATTTAAGATGCTCCTAAGTCAGCAACAGAAGTAGCCTTTTCCAGGTTTTGGAGACCTCTAGAGCTTCACGGAATGCATAATGATTCCACTGAGATCTGTGGGTACTTCTTAGTTTTATGTGCAATTCACTATTATTTATATGTATATGCATTATTTATAAGTAGTAATATTGCTATTGCATATTATTTATATATATATATCATATTTTAGTATGATGACATATTCATACTGTGGCTACTACAGTTTGATGGAAATCTACAATATTAATGTCTATATAATTTTTAATAGGGCATCTGAAAGAAGAATCTTCCATGTCTAATTAAGTAAATGGAAGCTTAATCTCTTTTTTATTAGTAATTCAAGAACAAATTCCACTAATCTGACAATCCTTGCATATGTCTTTCCTTCAGCTTTATCAACATTATTTTTAATAGGCTACACGTATTCATCTTTCAGACACTTCTTTTTTTCCACTTCAAGCATAGGATAATAAGATAAGGCTTAAAATATATTTTCAAGAATAAAAGAAACCACAGTTGTTTTACCTTACTGCCAAGATAACCATTTTGGATCAGCTTTAACGGTCCCTTTATGTTATAAAAGATTAAGATTTCTGATTTGATTTTTGTCAAGATGTGTCTGGAGGACCAGAAGAGAGGGTGATTGTTATATGCCAAAGTTGTTACTAGCTTTTGATTGCATCAAAGCCTGTCTAATTGATTAATTTAAGAAAACAGCAGATTAGGAACAGCTGTAGACACATACACCTAGAACAGATTTAGAGGGGGCATTCCAGAACTGTAAGTCAGTATGAAAGGAAACTGCAAATCTTTTGTGCTGAAAGTGAAGATACAAGTATATAAAATATGATGTGTAAAAAGGTGAGTTCACCACCATAGATAAATGCTGCTACATGACAAGCCTTCAAAGCAGGAGCTCTGGATTTGATGTGCACAATACCAGGTAGCTGGTAGAGGTCTGAAAAGAAGGATGGAAGGGTGAGTTTGGTGCTGGGGGGGGAAAGTAAGAATACTATCATGAACCTCTGGAAAACATACCACTTTAGCAGGATTAGAACAGTTAAATAAACCTTCAGCACAATCACAAGACCTGTAACCATTTCAGTGGTGATTTTATGATAATATAAACAGGCTTCTGATGATGCACAAGCTAGCCTGGACAGTTTAGTCTATTACTTGCAAGACACATTTGTTAATATTTGAATTACTCCTTTTAACCTGACCAGGTGGTGAGGTGATATGGATTCACCTTCATACCAAGAGAGCTGTACATGTTCTTAGCTGGCTGTAGATCTTACAAATGACTACTTATTGCAGCAATTTTGTGCTGCATTGTGAGAAGGGATGGCCTCAGTAGCAGATGTAGGTACTCTCTGACTTGGAAAGCCCAGGCTTCTAAAACAGCCTTGCTGCAGGTCTGTGTGATGCTTACACCAGGGTACAAGTGGTGTGGAGTGGAGACTGGAGGCTCTAAATAGATGCAGAAAGATACTTTACCTGGCGTGACCTATTTTTCCCATTTTAAAAGCTGTTGTTTGTGTGGGAAATTGCAGCCTTATATTTCCATAGGGGAAATGGCTTTTCCATAAAAGCAAAAAGCAAACACAGGTCTTTCAGGGATAACTGTGTGTCTTCACAGCAGAGCTACGAGTAGGTGATGCAGAAATAAAAAAAAAAAGCAGTGAATGAAAAGACTCAGTCAGCTAGCTGAGCCTCTCATTGGTCAGAAATAGCAGGATGAGAACAATGATACTTGTCCAAGGACTCTTGTAGAAATGTTTTTCAGAGTTCGGAAGAGCAGTTATTCCTCTGAAATGAGCTAATGGAAGTATCTCTTGGGATTATTTAATTTGTGCAGGCATTGCCGTAATAACTACTTCTCTTTTTCCACCCAGCATCTCTGCCCTTCATGGTTTGGCAAAGCACTTAGTAACAAGAGACATGGGGGGAAGTCAGGAGAGAGGGAACTTAAGAACATAAATGCACAAGCTTTATATTTAAAAGGACTCAGTGAATTTTATCCAGTAAAATGCTGGAGAATGAAGGCTGATTAATTCAGTAACTATAGTACAGAACTGACCAAATCTGCTGCTACAGCTGCAGAATAAGCAATGCAGCACGTACACTGCACAACTCCATTGTTCTAACATGTCCAGCTCAATGCACAACCTTCTTCTAAAGGTTTTTCTTTGTCAGACCCTAAATCTTTCCATCTAGGACACTTACAATGACTTCAGTGTACAACTGGAAGTAAAAAGCACCTAACCAATGATGTTTCACTTCTGGTGAAAGATTTTCTTGTGGACAACAGTTCTTTTAGAGTTGGGTCTGACAAGCCATGTAAAGAGCTTCAGACAGAGGTGGAGAGAACAGGGGCATTCAGGAGAGTTTTCATTTCCATTTTGGTAGAGAGAGTGAGCAAATAGGAATGTGCTTGTGAAGAAAGGAACAGCTGAGATCAGCTGGGAATGTGTAGTGCTTGTGCAGCTAGAAATAGAAATTAGGAGATGATTTAGCTGGTAAAAACTGTCCTGCTGCCCAGAAGTTAGGATGTTTTCTTTTCTTCTTTGGAAGAAGCAACAGTTTCTTTATCAGAAATTGCAAGAACAAGGACACAGAAGCAATACACCCTGGAGTCTCAAAAATGCTGATTCACATGCCTTAGTCACAAGGTTTTATTGGTTAAGATAATTTGCAGGTTTGGGATATGGGCAGAGATTTTCCCTGAGATTAGGCAAATAGGTGTCATTGTGTGTTTCTGTCTTGTAAAACTCATACCATAACTGGAGGTCTAGCTTATTCTCCAGTATCATCTGGGAATATTTTGCTTGTCAAAACAGCCACAAAGGCATTTTAATATGTCAGAACATCCCTCTTCTTATAACCTTGTTCTCCTCTCATCTGCTCATGCTTGAGAGCTTGTGAAATGGTCTTACAAGAAAAAAATACTTTATTTCAGCTTGACAGTTTTTAAGACTATCTCTAATACAGCAACCATAATGACACCCAAACATCAAATATACTGCAATGCTGTAGGGACTGAGGGGAAAAGAAACATGAATCAGACAGAAAAAGAGTGATGCTTCATACAGCTCAAGTTAAGACAGTCATCTGATAGATCACAACCTCTACTCTAAGGACTGAAACGTTAAGGAAGTAATGTTTCTGAGTTTATAGAGTCAGAAGGCTTTGTCCTTTTGCCTTAGTCCTGGCTAAGGAATGTCCCTGATTGCCCTTGCACCCCTGACATCTTTTTTCTTCAAGAAGAAGACTGGGAGGCCATGTTTCTTCCTGGGCTGCTCAAAACAGTGGGCCAGGACATGCTTCCACATCTGTGGGGCCTCCAAACTAGTGACTGTGGCACAGTACTTCACACCAGCCAGGCTGCCCACTGCCCCTGGCCAGGTGAGTTTCTCCATATGAGCAGCCTGCCTCATGCTGCTGCTGCTCAAGTGGCATAGTTTCTTTCTGTCACCATGGCTCTAGCCGAGTTTTCCTACCATTCATCTCTGTCTCACAGCAGTCTCCTGTCCGCTGTGCCTTGCTGCGCACCCCAGCCTCCCTGATTCAATAGCTGCCACATGCACATCCCTTACTTACAGCACATAGGCACTTTCCTCAGGAAAAAAGTAAATACATTTGTTGTTCAGGCAAAGAGGGGGAGAAATGGGTTTATCTCCAAAACAATCTATCTGGGGGCTCCTCAGCCATGTCTGGAGGAGAGGCATGGGACAGAGAGGGTAGGCAGGAGGGGCAGAAGACTCCAGAATGATGGGAAGATGGCTGGTGGTTGCTGGCAGGGGTAGGGGGAATAAAAGAGACTGATGAAGAGGCAGTGAAGTGGAGAGGGGCCAGGGGAGAAGGAGGTGTCCTTTGAAGGCTGCATGTGGGGTTGCTGTGGGCAAGCTGCCTCTGTCTGCCCTTTGTCCATCCGGCTGCAGTGGTGATGGGAACCATGAGCCAAGATGCCAGTGAGGCCCCTCTGTGAGCTGGGCTGGTCTGAAAGTGTCTGGCCATATCAAAGTGACGCTGAGGGCTTCGGTTTGGCAAGCCATATGCCTTTGTGAATGTGGACATGTGCTGCTGTTTTCTGAGGTGGAAAGAGAGATCCCAGCTGGAGCAACAGAAACATCATCTCCTCCTTTCTTCCCTGACTGGTGTTGCCCTCTTGGACCTGTCACGCTCCTCTCCACATCTATGAAGGCATTTCTGCATGTTGCTGAACTTATATATGATGTGGCCTGGGGTGGGGTGGTAACTGGGGTTTTGTGCTCAAAAGCACAACCTGTTGCTGGTTTACGCAGCAGTGTGGAAGTGCTTATTCATGCACCACACAAAGATAGAAGAAACATCTATACAAGATGTAGCTGGTTGTTTAGAGATCTTAGAGGTGTTCAGTGCTTGCCGCATGGGAGGTTAAAGATGCTCTGGCTGGCTTTGAGACATTGATTTATTTATTACCTACCTCCTGGAAAGCTCTTTTATAGTATAAACAGTGCACAAGGTCTGGTCTGAGACCTCTAGTTCATGGATAAGAGGATAAAGCACTCTTAGCTACCAGTGGATGATAGGCATAAGGACATGGGATGAGAGGCCGACAGACTGACTAGCAAGGGGCAGATGGGGAGCTCCTGAGTTGAGCATGCCAAGCATTTTGCTTTGCTTCTGCAGAGAGCTCGCTATAGCCCTGGTCTCCCTAGCAAGCTGAGCTGTCTGTAGATGGTATTCCTTGAGGAGTCTTATTCACAAATTTAAGGGAATAGAGCTGATAAATCAAGGAGAGAGGTTGAGGCAGCCTTTCCAGGGACCTGTCCAGGTCTTTCTTAGGAATGCTGCTGGGGCAAACGCCATAATTTGTCTCAGAGCTGCACAGGGGAACTGCTCCTACTTGAAAGCCAGTTCCTGGAGCTTGATGGCACCCCATTAAGCAATATGGGAGACCAGGGAATAGAAACATTGTGGTTGTGTTTTCATTTTGGGACCAGCTAATGTGTAATGTCACTACTGTTCCTGTGCTGCTGCTGTTTCCCCTAATGGCATAATGATTTAATAATGCTAATGGTATTCTACCTAAAATAGGATTTTCTGTGATTAAAGTTGGCTTCTGCTCAGGGTGTATAGGCTAAGTTTTGGCCACTATACAGCAATATATTATGGTTGCCCTCAGCTATGTTCTTAAAAGGGTTGTTCAAACTTTGCCTCTGCAGATAAATTGCATCGTCTCAGAGTAATACAGAATAGGGTACAGTCAAAGCAATGTGTTTCAAAAGTTAATGGCTTAAGAATGGAAAATCACAGTTCCTTCGGAACATTTTAGAATTTCAGCTGTACTTATGAAACATTCATGCAGAGTAGCAGGAGCAAGAGATACTCCTATACCTCAACTGTAGGCCAAAGAGACACTAATTAATTTCCTTTGTTTAACTTGCTGCTTGCAATGATTAGTCTGGCAAGATCAGGTTTTTCCACAACTTGCAAAGCACGTTAATAATGGATTTCAATCACAATATATGCACTCAAAATATGTTTACAAATCAATTTCGTATCAAAGTGTCAAGTTTCCTGACATTGTGTACAGAAAGCTACTAAATCCAAAGTCCCAGTAGTGCTGGGATTCACCTCTGTAGAAATTACTTTGCTGGAGTATTCTACTGAGGCACAGCATAAAATTCAATGTGCAACGTTCAAAACAACTTAAATTCAATTCTGTGTGAACTGAAACCTTGTGTGTTAAAATACTTTACTCCTATTCCCTCAATATATATGTTTAGTACCCTCACAATTTTATGCTGGTTGAATTGATGTTTGTTCTTGGGGAAAAAAATCCCATTTGTTAAATTACGCATTGAGAACCAGCTCTGGGTTTTGGAGTAAAGCAAATAGTTCAACATGATCTTTTTTTTTTCTGTTTGCTTTCTTATTTCCTTAGGACCTTTATTTGACACTGCTGAGAAGTGGATATCTAGTAGCATTTTGGTAGTCAGTGTCAGTTGGTAGGCTCCTACTGCTGTATTTTGCTGGTCTAACATCTCCTTCTGCAAAGCTACAAGCAGACATTGAGGTGTGCTGCACTTCCATCTTGCTGTACTAGCTTGTCTTTTCCCATAGGCTTGCCTGGCAGAAGGCTTCTGTAGGAGTTCTAGCCAGTTCTAGCCACAAATACCCTTCTCTGGGGCTGGACACTCAGGTGCTGTGTGGTGGAGATCAAAGGGCCAAGCGGCTGTTGGGAGTGAGGTCACTACTGGTTGGCCAAAGGACTTTGTGTTGATGGTGGTCACTATTCTTACCAAGTGCCATCACAGTGAAGTTCTGGATGTGTACCGGAGAAATGATGCCATCGTATGTACAAGGGAAGACTCAAAGTGGGTCTGAAAGTTCCATGTGGAGAAGTGCATTTTAGGAACTTTTCTGAAGCTACTGTGGTGAACAAGTCCTTTCCTGTTACCAAAAGAATAGGCACTGTTTTACAGAAACTTGCAAACTAAAGCTGCTCCAACTATAGCAACAAATTAATCTTGAGCTAGAGAAAGCTGCAGTGATTGCAGCTGTAGGATAAGAATTGTAGATAACTATTTTATGGTGACTCTACTGGCAATTAAATAATTGCTGTATTTCAGCACACTGTAAAGGCAATTAGTAAAAACCATAAAGATTTATTAGTCCTACATTTATAAGTTTTCAGTTCAACTGTAATATGCTATGTAGTTTTTTCAACAAAAATGGTTAGGTGAATCATTTGTTATTGAAAAGGAATAAAAAAACCCTCAGCCTTGTTGTGTATGGTCCTTCACTTTGCTGTGAACTGTTAAATTACACAGACAGGACTGTTTACTATAACCCTCACAATGTAGAACCTTTTGCAGACAGCATTTCTAGCTTAAATATTATGATTATACCTCCTGTAGTTGAAAACCCTGGAATTACTGGACCAGATTATACAAATTGTACTTGGGAAATATAGCCATTAACCATAGAAATATGTAGGCATCAGGAAGATTGGAATGGGAATTCTAATGGAGTGAAAAAATGAAGGATTTTTTTTTTTTTTCCTAGGAGATTTTTAGATGGCATTAGTCCACAGCAAATGCTATCAGAATAGCTCACTGCAGAGAGTTGTCAGAGAGGTCCTGAAGGTCTATTCAAGGTGGCTTACATGTCTGAATTTGTCAATTTCTCACTGGATTTATGGTGCTCTGTGTGGCCATTTCTGCTCTTCCTCTCCCTGTTGCATCCTCCTCCCAACACCCCTGTCCCTTGGCACTGCCCTGTTCAGGAGATGATGTGACTTGGTTACCAATCTGGCCCTTCTTTGGCTTCCCCTTTTCTCCCTGTTTGACTGATTGGCTGGAAGCCGTTTTGCATTAGTCTGTCAGAAGAAAAGACTTTGCACTTGTGTTGGTGTCTTCATGCTAATCACCAGTGTGGTGTTCTTGTGTTGGAGGCTCCAGAGGTGGATGCAGTACTCCAGGTGGGGTCTCAAGGATGGTTTTAACATGGTTTGTGGTTTAATAAAGAAGTCTGATTCAGTGTTAATATATTCTGTGATACTACTAAAGATGCCTCCAGTGTAATACTGTGCCAGTTGTGTGAACTAGACACCTGATGGTGTCATCTATACACACTCCTGCATAGAACGTCTTTGTGCTTGCATTTAGGACAGATTTTTTTTATGCTGTGTGATTTTCTGTAAAGTTCACTAAACCTTATAAAAGTTCTTTCTTTCCATTTCCCCACAACAGTTCATGATCAGAGATATTGCTGTTGCTGTCTTATCTTAATCTTTAATTACAAAGATAACAGCAACCTAAATCTTCTGTAATGAGGAATGGAAAGGAAGTATTTTTGGCACAAAGATGTAGGGAAAGAAGGAAAATGAGAGCTCCTTGTGGTTTTTAAAATGGAGAACATTGTGGCATTCTGAATCATGCCAGTGTTACACAGGGTAGATGATGCCTGTGCACATTTGTTATGGAGCTGTAACAACTTCATTTGCCACATATAAGAGACTTTTTAAAACCTTTCTGAAGTCTATACCATACAGTCCCATGCAGATGGGAGGTAGGTTTTACCTGTTGTGGGAAAAAAATGGAAGGTTGGTGAGGAGGATTGTAAACACGCTCCAGAGACTTAGAGGTGAGGTGGAGGAAAACATGTCATATTAATTGTTGTTTAGTCCTGTGTGTTTGACAAGGAGAACATCTGTGTTTAGATAACAAAGGCTTCCAGTAGACTTAGAGGCACCCTATCAAACATGCTTTAGATTCTTCACAGCTACAGGAAAGATCAAAGTGCAGTGGTAAACTACACCTGCATGAATCCCTGATACTCAGGCAGAAAGACCAGGTTTGGTGATCCTCTAGCATGGACCAGGCTCTGTGGTGCCTGTGTCCCCGCCTGTGTGCCTCTGCCTGGGTGCTGCTTCAGGGATCCCCTGCTTTGTGAGGTAATGAAAATAAATTTACTCTTGCATTTCATCTGTGTTTTTGTGGTTGTGTCTGTGTCCTACCTGTGTTGGCTCACCCACCTGTGAAATAAAATGAAGATTTTGTTTTGTTTCATTTGTGTTTTGATAAAGAACTGTAATTCAGTATTAATATATTCTGTGATACTACTGAAATATAGATTTTTGTCTTCATAGTCTGACATTTGACAATGTCTTGACAAACTTTTATGTACTGATTAACTTTCTTTTATATAACGACTGGAATTTTATGCTTACACTGTATTAACTAATTGTAGCCTGTATTAATTTACTTGGTAGCTTCTTGTAAAATAAATCATTTTTATTGCTTCTAATAAACCCTTTGATTTCCAATTTTTATGGTTCTGGGTGACTACTTGTTTTTGTCTGGACCAAGGAGAAAAAGATGCTTGGGGAGATACTGTGAAAGTTTTGTAGTCTGAAGAATTTTGGGGCCCTGCAGCAAGAGGGGGATGCCTTAGAGTGGGTCAGGTATCTACCAGGGGGTGCGGCACCACTCAGAGGAAAGGGGTGGACAGGACCAGCTCTTCCCTATGCTCTGGTGAATGAGATGGTTATTAAAAAATGGGGGAAAGATAGAGGAGAGGCAGGCGAATGGTCCCTGTCACTTTGTTTGATCACCCATCAGCATTTCAGATTTCAATGTTCTGCTTGTCTCCCATCTGCCAAAAACCAGTTGGAAGTTTGCTGGGTGTGAGAGAGAACAGGAGCAAAATTAGTGTGTTTCTTCTACTTCAGTACAGTGTGCACTGCAGGAGCTGACACTACATCATTCTTTGCCAAGTTCTGGCAGCCCTGGAGGAGAGGAGGAGTGTACTTCTTGCCTTCATGGCTAAAGCCCCAGTTCAGTGCAGGCAAGGCAGTCTGGGCTGCAGCAGCCAAGACTGTCACAGTACCTTGCAGTGGGGGCCAAGTAGAAACAAACATCTCTCTGAGCACATTAAGCTAACTGCAACACTGATCAGGTCTGGCTAATGCTGTTACCACAGCCAGAAATCCATCAGGCCACATTTACCATGTGAAATCCTATAAAGGCAGATGTGTGGCTTCTTAGGGCATAAAATTGCCATGAAATCCCAGAAGTTCCCAGCTTGGAAATGCTAATTATTCACATTCAGTTGGTCAAGTACCACCTGCACATTGTCATACTCCTTGCTTTCTTTCAAGTGATCCCCGGGAAACAGATGTCAGAGGGATTATCACTTCAGCTGCACAACTAAATTCAAGTTCTGAGTCTTGACAAACCTAACAACTAATCCATAGGTCTTCCCAGTGGTTTCCAGATGAGTTTCATCTGCTCTAATTTAGGCACTCAGAGATGTCCCCATTAAACTGGTCCTCTGCATTTCTCTGACCTGGGATCAACAGCAATGCCTCCACTTGTTCACACAGACCTGTCCCAGTTCCTCATCCCTCTGACACAAGTCCCTTCAGTATTATCTGTGCCTTGGTAATCTGTTATGACTGCAAAGTGATATTACACACAGTTCATGACAGCATAGGTCAGAAAAGCTGATTTTCACCCAGACTAAAGAAATTCCTTTTACAGAAAAACTAGGGATGTGATGAATCCTTAGAGCAGACAGGCAGTCTAGGCTGTGTCAGTGTAGTGCAGCCCCAGAAAGCACCCAGGAGATATTTAACTATCTCAGACTGCAATGTGGCATTACAACTCTTGCTTTGTGATTGAAATTTCCATAGGAGCAACTGATGTGAAGCACATGGGCCATGTCTAGTTTCAATTCAACTGTGTGAAACTCCTTTTGAAACAGAACATGACTGGTTCATTGTCTATGTCCACGCTTGCCTTCTGAAAGCTGCTGCTGTAAAACTGCAAGAAGCAGTGACCTTCTTTCCTTGGTTGATGGCAGCCTGCTTAGTTTTGCAACCCTGGATATCTTCTTAGTGTTATTTCCATTCAAGAAATTTTACTCTCAGGAGCCTACCTCTCCCACAGTGTTCTCCATTCTCATTTTCCTTCTGTCCCTTGCTATTGTCCACAGACAGAGGGATTACCTGGATACCCCACAGAGTGTCTGTTGTTTGTTGCAGACCTATGTCTGTGTCTTGGCTGAGGATGTGACTGAGCTCTTTGTGGCAGTCACAGGATACCCTGAAGGAAGGAAGGTGCTGTGGAGAGGCACAGACTAGCTGAGGGAGGTCGAGTCAGGAGGATGCTTAGTACCTGGTTTGGTATGCACTGCATTGGACTAATTATCTCCATTCAAAATAAGAGCTTTAGGGAAACCTAAAGAAGTTCAACAAGGATAAGTGTAGAATCCTACAGCTGGGGAGGAACAACACCATGCACTGGTACAGGCTAGGGGCAGAGCTGCTGGAAAGAAGCTCCATGGAGAAGGACCTTGAAGTCCTGGTAGATAAGTTATCCATGGGACAACAATGCTGTTGTGGCCAAGGCCAATGGTAACCTGGTGTGAATAAGGAAGAGTGTGTCCAGCAGGTTGAGGGAGGTTCTCCTCCCCCTCTACTCTTCCCTCGTGAGACCATATCTGGAGTACTGTGTCCAGTTCTGGGCTCCCCGGTTCAAGAGGGACAGGGAAATACTAGAGAGAGTCCAATGGAGAGCTACAAGGATGATGAAGGAACTGAAGTATCTCTATTTTGAGGAAAGGCTGAGACACCTGGGGCTGGTTAGCCTGGAGAAGAGAAGGCTGAGAGGGGATCTCATTAATGTTTACAAATATCTGAAGGATGGGTGTCAAGTAGAAGGGGACAGCCTCTTTTCCATGGTGCCCTGTGATAGGACAAGGGGTAATGGTCACAAACTGGAACAGAGGAAGTTCCACCTCAACATGAGGAAGAACTTCTTTACTGTGAGGGTGACAGAGCCCTGGAACAGGCTGCCCAGAGAGGTTGTGGAGTCTCCTTCTCTACAGACTTGCAAAACCCACCTGGATCTGTTCCTGTGTGGCCTGCCCTAGGGGATCCTGCTCTGGCAGCAGGGTTGGACTAAATCTCCAGAGGTCCCTTCCAACTTCCAGCTAGGATTCTACTCTGTACTATTACATGGAACTCAAAAATATCTTGGAATAACTTCATGCCCTGGATCCATTACTGTCAGCTTTATGACATCACTCCTTCCTTCCTTGAATTAACTTCAGTATTTCCTAAATGATTTAGGGAAGCAGTGTTCCAATCATACTGGGAACTTCTACAAGCTATGTGATGATTGTGCAATGGCATCCACTTTTAAACTGCATTTCTCATATATTTTGCAGGAAAGCAGCATTCTGCAGCTATCTGCCCTATTCAGAAACACTCTGGTGTTCTCAGCTGCAGTAATTCCTGTACCTTAGTGATTTATACACAGTTTGTCAAGTTACTGCATTTGTCCAAAGGGAAAACATTTAAGAAGGTAGTTCTGAGGATGCAGTTTTACAACTGGCCTAACTTAATCTAAAACTGTTCTGCAACCATAAGTGGTAGATCCTTGGCTTGAAGGGCTGGGGAGGGTGAAGCTGCCCCTTTTGATGGCAGTCTGGTTCAGGACTAGATATGGTTTCATCATTTCTCTGAGCTTAATGGCACAGATGAGAAGAGCAGGCTTATGTCTTTGGCTTCATTTATCCCATTATTCACAGTCCAGGCATGGAAGGATTTCTTTGACATTGTTCTATACAGACATAAGAAATAATATGCACATTTTTTTCTGTTGTTTTTCTTTTCCAGGACTTCAGGTAGAATTTAATTTCATTATGATCATCATGTTAGATGTAATAGCTTGATAGTTTTCTGTCTTGGTCTCGTCTAATCAAAATTCTGCATGGAACAGAAGTTCCTTTATCTGTGTATGATTTATCACACACACTGAAGTTCCTCTTTAATTAGGTGCACTAGTTATGTCACTTAATATATATTTTACCATCCTCTATTTTCCCTCTGAAGGCAGCTTTTGCTTTTATCTTGTGTGTGAAAAATCATATGCTAGGTATTACAGCTATGTGATGAGAACAGACCCTGTGATGGTATGGACTTTACTACATTTTATGTGTCAAATAGATTTAAGTCCTTTTTTCTTTCTGTTTTCTTTTGTTTTGTTTTTTTGGTTGGTTGTTTAGTTTGGTTTTTTGTTTGGTTTGAGATTTTGTGGTTTGGGGTTTTTTTTTAAATATATCAATATTTTACACTTCAGAATTTAAAATACTGGAACTGTAGCTGAACGGCAGCCAAAACCTTATGTTTGCAAATGTCTGGTTTTGGATTAACAGAGGCAAAAGTTAATTCTTGTCCACATTGTTTACAGATAAAAGGTTACATGATTGCCTATTTTGAATTTCTTATAAAAGTTATTGCAAATGTATTTTGTATATTGATTTTGTATACTGTTTCTTTTTCCCAAACTGTGTTGATTTTCCAATGTGTTTCTGAAAAAAAATACTAGAGCCACAGCTGAAGCAGAAGAGGAGAGCAAAGATATATGTTTATCTATTACAAAAACTTGAAGATGAAAGTTTTTATATTTTATAAGGCATGATTAAATTTCTTGTGACTCATTTTCAGCCTGAAGCTTTTTAACCAGACCGATGTGTAGTCTGATTCAATGCTTTCAGTCTTTCTCCTTGAAGGATAAAATAGCATCTCTAACAAATGTGGTATGGGTCATCTGGAGCCATCCTGTCATGCTGCTGAAGAACACCTTCTATGTTAAACAGGGTCTGGTCTCACTGCATTGTCTAAAACACAAGCTAAAGCCTTGATATAAGGGCAAAGCTCAATTACAAATAAATTCCCTGTTTTAGCAGGAAGTTACATTTGAGAGGGAAAGTTGGTTTAGGTGGTTTGGGTTTTTTTTTGTTTTTTTTGGGTTTTTTTGCTGGTTTTTTGCGTTTTTTTTTGTGGTGTTTTTGCCCTTTTTTTTGTTTTTGTTGTTGTTGTTGTTGTTGTTTGTTTGGGGTTTGTTTTGTTTTGTTTCTTTTTTTTTTTTTTTTTTCCCATAGAGGTCCTGCTAATCCAACTCCAAACATTTCAATAAAACAAACATTAAGAGAAGTTGTTGGCTCAAGGATGGTTAGTATGTAGTAGTAGTAAGTAAAGTGTACACAAAGGGACAATATACATAAGCCTGAAAAAGCCCTCTAGGTGACGAGCATTTTCCTACTAATTCAGCATTTTCCTGCTAATGAAGGAATGAGGGGGTTTTTGCATATCTCATTTTTCAATTTACATGTCTGCTTATGCATGGTAATCCCAAGAATCTAACAAATTATGAAAACAGGCAAATGTGTGTGTTCTGTTTCCAGTGTTGCCTTAATTTAGAGAGTGTATGTATGTTTATAAAGCTGGTTTTAATACTTTTCATAGACATGCACACAGTTAAACAGTGGAGATTATTTCTAATGTCCCAACATTTTCTTCCTTTAGACTGCCACAGTTACCTGAAAGACTTAAATGACAGGTTATTGATCTCCTTGAGCTGTGGGGACCCTTGACTCTTGGTTGTGTTCACTGTTGACTGAAGAAGCAGCTCTTACACACATTGACAGTGGGTACAAATTATTTTCCACATGCTGGAGTGGACAGGGAAATTGGTATGAAGGTTATGAACTAGAGAGTATTCAGCCTGAAAGACTGCCTAGGTGTGTGCAAGTTGAGTCTGTCCTCCTCTGGGTGCCATGCTTAACTTCCAAAAAACCGAATTTGTGCATCTTCTGATAACAACCATAGCTTATAAACCATCTACTATATGGATGGGATTCTGAGACCATGGTTGTAGAAATATATGCCAAGATGTATTTTCCTGGCACTATGCACTTTGCCTGAATTGCAGGCTATTGGGATGATGTTCCATCTCTTTACTCATCCTACACGTCTTCTTTCTCTTCCATAATAAATATGTACATATTGCCCATGGTATGCCTATTTTTCTGACACACAGCATGAAATAACACTACTTTTTATTATGAAGAGCTTATTTTTTCACAGCATGTGCACATATTGAGCTGTAGTTTTACACCTGTATGAGTTTTGGCTTTACAAACCAGAGGCCTCTCAAGCTGAGTCCATAACTGACGTAGTAGAGTAGGATGTGCGCTCTTGACAACATATTACAGAATTTCAGTGCAGCAAAAACTTTAGTACCTGGTGTAATAAGGGTTATTTAGTCTTGAGTTCACTCAAATTCAAATCCTGAGGGCTTATCAAGGGAATTAATTGAATGATTCACTGGTAGGAAAACTATCAATAAACACTAATAGAAAAATACAACAGTGGTGGGAAGAGCAAACAAAAGACCCTTTTTAGGAATGTAAGTAACTGAGTGAGCAAATATTTTTCAAAAGACAGCCAGCTTTAAATTGATGCTGATTCCCAAGAGAAAGATTGTATACTCTAGATCTGCTGGAATACATGACTTTAATTCACACTGATGTTTTTGTAGTAATATAGCTAGTATATGCACTCACACAACCTAGAATTGCAGTTATGAAACTTTATTCATTTGGTTTAATTAGGAAATGTATTAGGTTGTAAAAGGAAAGACTTTGTTCTGCCTGAAACTATAGATCTGCTCTCTAAAGGGACAGGTCTCCAAATTAAATGTCCTCTAGTCAGTTACTGGATCTCATTCTTTGTTAAAGAGATCTTGGCCATGCTGTCTACAATAGACTTCTACTGGCTGTACCCTGTCCCTCATAGCTGTGCTGTGTCAAATTTGTTATGCCTAGTCTACCAGCCACTGTATTAAATCATAGTTGATGGGGTGCAGAACCCCCAGCCTGGAGGATCAGCAGGATGTAGTTATTTGCTTGTTTGTTACATAGACCTTCTGACCCAATTGTTGCAAGAAAGAATGATTCTTACTGCTTTTAAAGGTATCTTGTTAGATTCTCACCAAGAGGGAAAAGTCTCTTATAATGTTTTTGTCTGCCCATGCTTATGGCTATCTTTGTACTCATCATTCAATTTCCTTTCTGTAATCCAGAATCTGACCCCTTGATACAGCTGAATGAGGTAGGAGTATCCTCTTTCCTTTGTGAAATCAGTGCATCACAGCAACTTCTTTAAATGGCTCCTAGGAGGAAGCCTACACACTTCAACTGCCCTTCTATGCTTTTTGTAACATTGATATATTTTTCAGCACCCGCTGCTATTCAGGTTTTGAGAGGCTACTGCAACAGCCACATTTGAACTGCCTCTAGAGAGTTCAGAGTATCTGCCTTTGGATACTCCTAGATAACTCTCCCTGGGCAACATCCTGAGTTCACCCAAAAGCACTCTTGACCAGTTGCTTCCAGCAAGGTGGGAAAAGGAAAATACTTTGTACTCACTTCACTCTTTTGTAATAGCACTGCCTCATCCTTGTAGGATTCTTCCTCCTGGCGTCGTACCTTTTGTACACTGTACCAGACTTCTCTTGTCTGCATGAACCAGCCAACAGATTTTCAGGAGTATCCTCCTTCAGCAGCCAGGCTATGACTGTAGTCATTATTGTAGTAACCTGATCTGTCCTGGCACCATATTTCCCACAGAGAAGGAAGGGAAGTGCATGGACAGGCAAAGAAGTCCACATTCCTTCATTGACAGATGAGGCCAAAGAAAGCCTTGTACATGTCATTTGAAAAGCAGGGAGAATAAAATCATAGAAGCATAGAATGTTAGGGGTTGGAAGGGACCTAGAAAGATCATCTAGTCCAAACCCCCTTGCCAGAGCAGGATCACTTAGATCAAGTCACACAGGAACATGTCCAGGTGGGTTTTGAACATCTCCAGAGAAGGAGACTCCACAACCCCCCTGGGCAGCCTGTTCCAGTGCTTTGTCACCCTCACCATGAAAAAGTTTTTCCTTATGTTTACCCTAAATCTCTTGTGTTCCAGCTTACTCCCATTGCATCTTGTCCTAACATTGGATGAGATTGAGAAGAGTCTGGCTCCATCCTCCTTACACTCACCCTTGACATATTTGTAGACATTAATTAGGTCCCCCTTCAGTGTCCTCTTCTCCAGGTTAAAGAGACCCAGCTCTCTCAGCCTCTCCTCATAAGGGAGATGCTCCACTCCCTTAATAATCATGGTGGCCCTGCAC
>JANIJG010016416.1:27838-43987 GCA_024611175.1 Megaceryle torquata
AAAGGCTATCAGATTAGCCAAGCATGATTTCCCTTTACGGAATCCATGTTGACTACTCATGATAAGCCTCCTTTCCACTACATGCTTTGAGATGGTGGCAAGAACAAGCTGTTCCATCACCTTTCCAGAGATGGAGGTGAGGCTGACAGGCCTGTAGTTACCTGGGTCCTCCTTTTTGCCCTTTTTGAAGATTGGGATGACATTGGCCTTCCTCCAGTCCTCAGGCACCTCTCCTGTTCTCCAGGACCTTTCAAAGATTATGGAGAGTGGCCTAGCAATGATCTCTGACATCTCTCTTATCACTTGTCGGTGTATCCCATTGGGGCCCATGGACTTGTGGATGTCCAGTTTGTTCAACTGATCTCTAACCCAAGCCTCTTCGACAGAGGTAAAAACTTCCTTCCTCCAGACTTCATCTGTGGTCTTAAAGGCCTGGGACTCCTGGTAGCTGGCCTTAGTAGTAAAGACCAAGGCGAAGGTGGCATTCGGTAACTCAGCCTTCTCTCTATCCTCAGTCACCAGGGCACACACTTCACTCAGCAGGGGGCCCACATTACCTCTAGACTTCCTTTTGCCTCCAACATACTTGAAAAAGCTTTTCTTGTCCTTGACCTCCCTTGCCAGGTTTAGTTCTAGGGAGGGCTTAGCTTTCCTTGTTGCATCCCTGCATCCTCTGACAACCTCCCTGTATTCTTCCCAACCTACACACTTTTTTCTCTTTCATCTTAGTTGGGTCCCTTCTGAATAGTTGCTTTTTTATCATCACTTAGTCTTTATGATCCTTTCTGATGACATATTGAAGTCTGGCAAATACAGACTCTGGAACAATCCAGTAGGACTAAGATTACTTTAGTTCCCAGATCTGGAGGCAAATGGCTGAGCCTTGAGCTGTAGCCAAGCAAATGCCACCTGGGTGAAGACAGTGGTTGATTCAGCTAGGACTGGATTACCTGAAGACGTAGGGATCAGTATGGATGTTTCACCTACTTTAATCCTGGTTGTTGAGAGGATATGCTAACCCTTGAAGGCAATATTTTGCCAGAATACAGAAGTGGAGAAATGCCAGAGCCATTACAGGGAATCTGGCTGGTGAAAGCAAAACTCCAGACAGTGAAACTCACTCAGCAGTGACAGATGATATCTGTACATAGCTCTGAGGAACTGAAAGTACTTCTGCAGGGCCTCATGGCTTGGCTTGGATCTCAACAAGATAAACATTCATGCAGTCATTGCTGCATACTTGATATGATAAAATGCTGGTGAAGTGCAAAATGAAAGAATTACTGGCTAGACAAAGAGTAAAGTGGAATAGTATGCCTGTCTGTTCAAGGTCAGCAGGCAGACAGCAATTCCAGCTATGGCTGAGGAGAACATCAAAAGTATTTTTAACAATGGGACATAGATTTGACTGGTTTTCCTAGTGCCTCATTTGGGGAGTGGGGTTTGATTTAAATGCCTTTTTAGAATAACCATGATCCATCAGAAGCTGTGACATTCACCAGTAATTCTATTGTGAAGCTGAGCATTGTTGGCATGTACAGGTAAAAGAGAAAAAAGGTAAATGGAGGGGGTAGTAAATATTCCAAAGCATTAGGCATCATTAAAAGAGAAAGGTGTTTGTTGACTCTATGCTTAACACTCATGTGTACCATACTTTCCATCTTTAAAACATGGAGGACTCAAGGGTATCTGACATGGTTCTGCCTTGTGTCAGGGAAGGCATACAGCTCTCTGAAAACTGACTGGTGCATGGGGTACAAAATGTGCTGGGAAGGGGAGAGCTTTAATCCAGTGTGGTCAGTTTTCTGTTCACAATGGTGGTCACTAGTGCAGGGGGAATTCAAAGCTCAGTCCTTTAGAGAGCTGTGGCATGCTATGCTCTGACCTGTCCAAATCATGTGAAAGAGAGCTCATGAGATACGTCATGGCTCAAGATTTCTCTTTGACATTCTCCCCTTGTTCTGGAACTTGGTTTAAGTTTATATCAGAACAGAAGTGTAAGGGGATACACATTTACAGGGGCAGGTATAAGTTTGCGAGTGAGTTAATTGCCATTGTTGCCCCTATTTCCACCATGTCCAACAGTGGAACTCAAATCAGCACCACAGTGGTCATAACTTCATGAAGCAGGACATTATGGTGTGGTTACTGAATCCTGCCCCTTCTACATGTGCAGCCACACGTGCCTTGCTAGGAGGGAGTCCTGCAGGATATTCATGTTATTTTTGCAAGCCTAAATCAGATTTCTGTGCTTGCCTGTGGTCACCATACTTCCATCTATTTCTTAGGCACTTCAGTGAAGATAAGGCCTGAGTCTACTGGGAAGGGTTCACACATTTTTGCACATTGCAGCCATAAAACCCAGCAACTGCTTAACAATAAAGTTAGCAAATCTTCAGGAGTTCTTACAAAATTTTTAGCTAATTCATGATTAGAATAAAAAAAATAAAATTACAAATTTTAGCCAAAGTTGGGGGTTTTTTCATAAATGAAATAGGTGGGGTTTTTTTCAATGCTGTTTCTGTCAATCTATTTTGAAGCTTTTTTGTCTGATTGTTTTTGTTTTGTTTTTGTTTTGTGGTTTTTTTGGTTTGATTTGGTTTTGGTTTTGGTTTTTGGGGGGTTTTGTTTGCTTGTTTGTTTGTTCGTTTGCGGGTTTGGGTTTTTTTTTTTTTTGGTTTGTTTTTTTGGTTTGTGTGTGTGTGTGTGTGTGGTGGGTTTTTTGGTTTTGTTTTGTTTTGTTTGTTTGGTTTGGGTTTTTTTGTTCATTTGGCTTTTTGTTTTTGTTTTTTCTCTTTCAGTATCCTGCAGCAGAAGATGCTGAAAACATTCCCCCTCCAGTTTCTTGATATTTTAGCCTGGTCTTATTTCTGAACCTTCTTTTTACTGATTGAAATAACTGAAGCACTTCAGTGGGAAGTTTACTGTGTCTGTAGCTCTCACCTTCATTACTTCTCATCACAAATATCCTCTTCATATCATAAAAAATAGACCTTTTTCCAAGAATGGCTTTAAGTAGAATATGTCTCTTACATACATAAATGTCATCAGAACATCAAAAATCCCTGTCTAGTGAGTGGAGGTGGGAGGAAAAACTGTCATGAAGAAAACTCTTACTGTAAAAATGACATCTGCTTTACTGAAATGATGAATGGCATAATAATTGGACAGCAGATAAGCAGTGGGCATAAGCGTATTCCAAAGAAATGCTTTTGTTCTTTCCAATCCCCCTCACACCCTCTTCAGCACTGCCCTATGCAGCACCAGCTCAGGAATGACTGAATATGACTGTTGAAAAACTACATGACTCATGTCTGAGCTTATACTTCTCTTCATTATGGTCATTTGGATACGGCTATGCATAAACAGCTGCAGGACAGAGATCGCATGCTCCAGATTACGTCATTATTTTTTTCCCCGGTGTGATTTCTATATCTTCATTGTAAGCTTCGGGATTTCCCCCATGTTCTGAGCAGCTTCCCACAGGCTTTGGGGAGTATTCCAGCTAGTGAAGAAGGATGGAGGACTAGAGGGAAAGCATATTAATTCATGGGATTAGATTAGAACATATGTTAAGGATAGGACTAGATAAGGGAAAATGAGGGCTATAGATGGAGGAGTGTAAAGGAGGGAAAGAAGGGGAACAGAAAAGAGCTTGTGGGAAGCACCTCATCTGTAGAAACTCTAGTGAAAAGGCTAAGTGATGCTCACTGGAGGTATCCCCAGAAGCTAAATCTACTACAGGACATTGCAGCAGTGAAAGTAGGACCCTACATGAGACAATCTGCTGTGTACAGGTGCTCACAGAAGTTTGAAGACTTTTTGCATGCTGGGCACTTTCCCAGGCTGTCGATGTAAGGTCTACAGCTCCCTAGAGGAAGTGGTAGAAATGAATCTCAAAAACGATGACTACTTTGCATTCTTTTTACTGCAATTCACCTGTCATGTGCCCAGCTGCATGTGCCCAGCACACATTGTCATGAACATTCATAAAAACACACACAATCAACATGCAATTGATTGGATTAAAATAAATCCAGGGGAAAAGGATAGTCTTTGCTGTTTCTGCTGAATGACCTTACTGTCTTCTGAAGGCTAGCAGGAACTGAGTGACAAGCTGTGCTTCCAAAAGGATTTAAAACTAAGACTCTGAGGAATAGAATGGGAAGTTCTCACATAGATAAGTGGTTGGTTAAAAATAAGGAACAGAGAGTTGGAATAAGTAGTCAATTTTCACAGTAAGTTATTATTACAGGGCCATCAGTACCTTTATTGTCTCAGATATTCAAAGTGATCTTAAAAAAAGCGTAAGTAGTGAGGTGGGAATGGCCTCTGAAGAGATTATACAGGACAGCCATTACACAGCGATGGGCTAATGTGAGGAAATCCAGAAGAACATTGTAAGCTTGAATGTCTTTGTGATATAAAGGCAGATCAAATTCAATATAGATGCATACATTAAAAACAGTTGTGAATTAAAATACGTGGTGGTGGGCCATGAACTGGAACAGTGTTTGGGCTTTACAATGATCCTAGAAAACTTTTAGCTTAATTATTAAGTGTTAGGATCAGTCAAAAACCACTTGAATGTTAGGGGTGCTTAGGAAAGGAACAGAATAAAACATCTACTCCTCTGTAAATTGATGGTGTGCTTTTATCTGAAATGCTATATTATGTTTCTCTTCTTCCATTTCAAAATGGGTGATACCAATGGAAAATTTATAGAGCTAGGCTACAAGAATGATCAAAATGTTCAATATATTCTGTACAAGGAATGACCAAATTGACTGGAAAAGAACAACTAGGGGGGATGAGATATTACATGAGTTCCTGAAATTCAGAGGAGCATTGAAGAAACATTCCTTCAGTGTTTGTTTTAGTATGAAAATGAAAGACACTGAGAGAAACTAGTTGGTGGCAGGTTCAATACAAAACAGAAGCACAGGTTTTGGTTCTTCCAGTTTATGGAGTTCACATGGCAACCAGACAAAATTCATGGAAGAACTGATGGCTGATAGCCATCAAATATTTTCATCCCTTTGGGACAGCAAGTCCATATTCTTTAAACTGATGGTGGGTGGGAAAATGTTTGGAAAGTACAATTACACTCGAGCTCTTTTTTTGGTGTTGGCAACTAGCAGTGATAGGGTGCAGCCTCAGATGGCCTCTTGCTCTGACCAGTAAAGCTATCCTGACATTAGCTTTTTGCAAAGGGGGGCTCTAAGAAGAGCAAACAGAGAGAGGATCTGCTCTGTTGCGATGCAGGGCAAGCCACCGAAAAGGCAACTCGTAATTTGGCTTGGAGAAATGGCTTCTTTGAGGAATCAGCAGACGCCCTTTGGACATCCAATGTAGGAGAGAGTGATCTGGAATGAAAATGGGAAGATAGCACACATTATTCCACAGAATAATCACACATTAAAAAAGCTAATATAGAGCAAGCTGACACAAAATATCTCCTTTAGCTAGAATCACTTTTTGTTCTCTTTCTGAGCTTATATGAAAGATATGGTACTTCAATCATGGCAGCAGTCTATTTTTTTAGCATGACAGAAATCTCTGCATCATAAGCTGCTTATGCAGAGGACAAGGTGTTTTGTGAATATTAGGCCATTTATCACTATAGGTGCGATGAAGAGGAATAAAAAAAAATCACTTAGTACCTTAATATTGTGAAAAGGAAGAGCAGAATTATAGGGACTGATGAATATTCAGAACATTGTGTATTTGCAGAGCAACAAGTTATTCTATATAGTTTCTGTTTAAAGTGCTTGCAATTTCTGCTTAAATTTCTTTGAGGTTTGAGTCACATATAATGGAAATGACAAATAGTTACTGAGGAAAAGATCATTACAGAATGTGCTTTTAAGCAAATGCTACCCAGCCTTGTAAGTAGTGAAGGGAACCTGAAAACAGCAGCAAAGTCCAGCAAAACTGAAGATAAGGGTCAGTCTCTCTCTCTGTCACTGAACTACTATCAGAAAATCTCTTGACAGTATTAGAATTGACACTTACTGATTTTTGGAAAAAAGCCTGACATTAGGTAATTGTAACTAATGCTTCCAGCCTTCATCTGTGTACTGCTTCTGTGTCTAACCTGGGGAAGGCAGGTGAGAGAACTTGTAACATATTAAGTGCAGAGAAATTGCAACTGGCCTGCCCAACATAGCAGTAGAAAAAGAAAGAATTTAGCTTTCTTTCTGAACCAGAGCATCCAAAGGCGTGCTCCCTCCTAATCTACACAGTACTGCAGCTGCCCACACTCCCCACACAAAATATTTGCAGTAAGGAAACAATGATGTTTTGTTGCCTTTAAATCTCAGGATTTTTACAGTTAGTACAAGCAGCTGCGGGAAAAAATAGTAAGAAATGGACAGGCCAAGACAGAAGGCTAAGCTATTTTAGCTTGTTTTCATAATATGTCTTATAACCTCTGCAGATGTTTACCTAGGACTCACAGACTGCTGATCTGCATGAACTCCTCTTATGCTTTCACACAGGAAAGAGGAAGTGATATATGGGTAGACTTGGCATCACATGTGAACCTACTATCCTTCTAAATGAGTTGCATGTGTTAGTACTTATATAAATGAATCAGAAGAGACCTTTTGAGATAATCTGGTCCAACCCATATAGTCAACAAGGGAAATCTAGAGCAGGTTGCCCAGGACTCTGTCTGGTCAGGTTTTGTATCTTTTCAAGGATGGTAACTCCACAGCATCTGTGGGTAACCTGTTTGACCACACTCACAGTAAAAAGTGGTTTCGTGTGTCCAGAACACTCTGAGATTGCAGCTCGTGGTGCCATGTCACGGGTTTCTCTGTTTTGTGTGTGTTTTGCTGCAGTGCATTTGTTTTGTATCCAGTTATGCAGGTGTTTCAAATATAAACACTTAGGACTGAGATATATTTAGCTTTGTCATGCTTCCTCCAGAAATAATTCAGCAGATAACTGTTCTGCTGATAGACAAGACAGGGAGCAAGTGGTCTGGAGAAAAGGGTCTCTAAGTTTTTAGTGCAGGTAGATAGGTTACCATCTTGTTTCCAGACTTCTTCTGAATCATTCATTTGTCTGAGATTTATATATGACTATAATATGTATATAGATATCATATATATATCTCTAGAATATCATATATTATATTCTCAGTGGGAAGTTTCTTTCGCTCCGAAAAAGCTCGTTAGTAAATCATGCTTGGTTTTGGTTTCCTTCCTTGATGAAAATAATGTACAGAGAAGTAACGGCTGTATCAGAAGTGAGTGGTGATAAAATGCTTATTCTGCTTGCTTAGTTTCCTCGGCTTAATAACAGAAGACCGTGTGTATAATTACACCCACGGCAAAGTCAATGCAGTACTACCTGGCACAATAATGTAACTTCTTGCTTAGGCTCACATTATGTCATATCATGGCAAGACAGTGTTCCTGTTTTGCCCCAAGTGTAGAAATCTGCTGTAATTTGTGGTGCACATTTGCACTGATAGAAAAGTGCTGCCTCATGAACTTGGCATTTTAAACCACTCCTTAACAAGCACAGAGCTTAAGAAATTCAGGTGTGATGTTTGGTTTTGCTTCTGTCACATTTGGTTTTGCAGCCTGTCATTTTGTCGCACTCTGTCATGTCTCACCAGGAAAGCCTGCATCTAATTAGGCTATGGCTTTCCACAAGGCCAGTTTTTTAGAGGGGTTTTGTAAGGAAATGTATCAGTAAAGACATGTCAGTCCAAGATAGTGTTTGGAGGCACAGATGATAGAATGCAGAATGTTTATTTATTTTTAATACCCCGAGGTAATTGGAGGCCAAAATGTCTAAGTGGAAATAGAGTGGTTTGGGGAAACCCACTTCTGACCCTTGTTTTCCCTGAGCCTACTGTATCATCCACAGGGAATCACATCTTGCTCCAGGATGATGGATCATGTGCAAACATTCCCTCTTTGGTATGCCAGAGCATCAGAAGCTCCACAAAGCCCAGATAAAGCTGACTCTGACCCTGAGTAGCATTAGAGGATGTCTGGGGCATAGAAGATCCCCAGCCCCAACTGGAGAAACTAAGTTACATTTTTGGAGCAACTCTGAGCAAAGCAGGGGAGCCTGGTGGGTTCAGGTTTGTTTGGGAGATTGATGCACCATCTGTGTTTGTTCCCTGTATGCAGGGGGACAGGATCTTGGTGGCATATCTGGTTGCTGTTCAAAATACTCCTCATCAGCTCTTTCTTCATCTGTTGCAGTTGCTGTAAGAGACTTTGTAAAGCTGCAGTGCAGCTCCCACCAGCAGGACCACTGTTACATGGCTCTCCGTATTTGGTGCGATTCACCTTCCTCTTTGCCTTTTTCTCTGTGTGTTGGCGTGGTAGTGGTAGGAAAGAGTTACTAATTAGTTCATCAGTCAGGCAGTGAGAAGAGACACTGTTGTGAGCCAGGGCAGTTATTTTAGGTAGCAAATGATTTACATTGATTCAATGAAGTTAGTTGCTGATATTTTTATCTTTTTGCTTAATAAATTTTGTCATGTTTGATGACACTCAATGGAAAATCATATGCATTAAAATTATTCAGCAAGAGAGGATGATAATTTTCAGTGATTTTTTTTTTTTTTTTTGCTGCTAGCAGTGTTACATTTTTCATAGGAAACTGAAAAGTTTGAGGAGTTTAGGTTAAAAGCTTTCCCACAAAGTCCTGAAAGTTAAAGGTGAACATTTCTTTAATATACTCTCAACAAACAAAAGCAAATGGACAAAAACTCAGTCCAGCCAGACTTTCTGATAGAAAACTTTCAGCTACCTCTGGTGGTTGTCAGTATAAGAGGCCACATTAGCAGGCAAAGGTAAGACAATTTATTAAGCCAACTGCTATAAATCATTAGTAATGATATCACCTACAGATCTTGCCTCTCCTCTATCCTTTGACTGTTACAGCTACGAAACTCAAACTGTTTAATCATTATGAGCAATGTCCTCTATTTGTGTTTGATCTTCCCTCATTTCCCCTATTCTCTTTGCCTCCGTCTTGCCTGTTTCTTGGCTCCTGTCCTGTCACGCCTGCATTTC
Source organism: Megaceryle torquata (assembly GCA_024611175.1). Lineage (NCBI taxonomy): Eukaryota > Metazoa > Chordata > Aves > Coraciiformes > Cerylidae > Megaceryle > Megaceryle torquata. Next base: position 36,886 of record JANIJG010016416.1, read on the forward strand.
CTTTGCAGTAGCACTGTTCTTTCCCTCCCTAAAAAAAGATTTCACCAGAAACAACCTTGCTATCCCTTATTAAAATGATCAACAGTGAAATACTTGCCCCTTAATGTTGTAAGTGGGTTTCACATTTGGAATCTTTGAAGATAAACTCTCTTCTCTCAAATCCACTGTTACACACTGTCTCCAGACTCAGTTTATTGGTAGCTCCCATGCCTGAATAGAACATATTCTCATACCTACAAAATCTAGAAATTTTATATTTGTAAATCAAAGCGTGAGTTCTGCAAACTGTACATTACAAGCAGGAGAGATTTCACTTGCTTATATAAGTGACATTTGAGTTCATGTATTAGGCACAAGAAAGGAATTAGGACGTTATATTTCTAAATTTGGTTCAGTCCCCAAAATGCAAGGCATGTGTCATTCTGGCAAATAGTTCACATCTCTGTAAGTGCATTTTGTCTCTACAATGCTCCTGATCTACTGCATGGTATCGGTTTAGAAAATAAACAGCATTTATGTTGGGGGTTGGTTATCAGAGATCCTAACTTGGGAAAGCATCTCTGCTCTTCAAGAACATTTACACACCTATCCCACTGCCTTCTTGAATTGGGGTAGATAAAACAGATTCAAATTCAAACTTCTTGGTCTATTTTACGTATTCTTCTGCAAGATGTAGGCACTCAGGGAGGCTGCTCCTGTGGCATCAGAAACACACATATGAATTGCTCCGAGTCCTCCTTGTACATTTGTTAACAAACCCAGAAAGAAAGGAAATCTATGCAAGAGGAACAAAGGGAAAATGCTGTAGGCTTTTTTTTTTTGTTTTTTTGAATGGTTGTACATATTTATTGATTTTATTTTATTTGAGGAAATTAATTTCCTTGAGAGTTCTCATACAAAACATTTGGATGTGATCACTTTATCACAAGAAAATCGGCAATGATCATTAGCAAATGTTAGATAGCACATACATGGGATGGCCGAGTCTGTCTAATTTGTAACTTGTACAATCACCTGTTATGCAAATGCTTACTTTGCATTCATAGAATTCAGTGCACTTACAAAAAAAATGAAATTCACATTCTAGGAAGTGAAACAAAACCACAAAGACTTTAACTTACATTAAACCCCTTTCTGTTTCTTCCTACTGCGCTGCATATCTGCTTCTTTTACTGCAATGTACAATATGCACAACAGGTCCTTGAGGACTGTCTCATCATTTGGTTCCAGAAGGTCTAAAGACATCCATATCGTCCAAAAAAAATTTTATCAATGTTTCTTCTTACAGAAGAATTAGCCTCTTTCTGCAGATAAACCAAATCCTTTCATAAAAATGCTTTTGCTACTAAGTGAACCTGGTAACAGACAGCTAAGAGAATTTTCCTCTTCCATGGAGAATCCAGCCAATGTTTTTGCATGATGCATTTCAAAATCAAACTTCTTACCTATTGGTGAACTGAACTGCACAAAAGAAAATTGCATAATAATGCTGTGAAGGACTGTATTCGTTAATTCATCTAATAGCCAATACTAATTTGTCTGTCATCTTAAAAGAACATCTACAGTGCAACCAAGAAGCTAAACTTAATGAAGGCTAAATCAGTCCTAAATGCACATTCTGAATTTATGTGGAATTCTTCTCTGATGATTTCAATAGGAATTGTATTAGGGCTGCCAGGCAGGTGGGGATGTGTTAATGCAGTGCAGAGTAATTTTATTCAAAGCACAAGCAGCAGCAGCAGCATCCAGAGAAGCAAGAAAGAGCAGACCGAATCTTAATGACCTCTCTGAATGCCTATTCCATCATGTCTGTCACTTTGCTAACTAGTGTTCTCCAAAGCATCAATGGAATTGTAAGGCAGTCACTCCAAAGGAGACATTCAAAAAGCTTATTCAGCAAATTAAGTTGCTAACAATTTCTGCTCAGGTTATTTCATGTCAGCTTTCAAAATATAATCTTGTTAATTGGCATTGCTATTCATGCTTAAGTTCAAGTGGCATCTTTTATATCTTACTACAGATATTAAATTTGCTAATTGCTGTTTTGGCAAACTCATCTGGGATGTCAGAGTCTAACTGATACCTCTGAGTTGAAGAAATAGTGACAGCTTAGGTATTTGAATATAGAGGTATTATTTATCTTGAATCTCTGAAGTTGTCCTCTCTTCTTTTCCTGCCTTCCTTGTAGAAACAGGTAGAGCAAAGAGAAGGTGCAATGAAGAATCAATTTTTTAGCTCTGAAGTTTCTATAAGACTTCTTTTCACAGTACTTTGGGAATTGAAAGCTTATATTGATCTTAGAGCTTGGCTTGATTTTGAAAAGTCCCTTTTTGTCCCTTATTTCCTTCTTTCAGTAGTTCAGTAACTCCATGGGAAGTTCATGAATATGCAGTTTGCCACTATATTTTCACCAGACTTGTAATTTTACCTCAAGTTAATGGTTATACTGCCTGTATCTGTGTGACAGGAAATTATTTGGATGCTTTGAGCATCACTTTTTCCCTATTTCATGCCATTCTGCTGGAAATTGTTAGAACTTAAAATTCTGGTTTTAAGTAAGTTCAAATACTTCTAGATTCTTCAGAAAGTACAGTAACTTCAGAATAATCTTCCATTAGTAATCAGGATGTCAGAGTTTTAAACATGAGTAGTTGCCCCAAATTTCTAAAGACTTTGAAAATGTGGCTCTGGCTCTCATCTCCAAGTTTGGCAAAAACCTTTGTTGTTTTAGTTTTTTAAAATATAAAGACTTTTTAAAAAAAGTCTTTCCATTCCTTGTCACATTTTCTTGACATAAAAGCTGATATTATCTTAAAAAAACCAAAACAAAACAAAGGTCCTGATTCCTTGCTAAAGAGGATTTCCCCAAATTTACATGGGGACTTGCTATATATACTCCTTTTCAGCACTTCAGCAGTACCCTTCAGCACTGCACATCACTGGTGTAGTCACCTGAATCTTTATCTTGCAACGTAGTCATGACTAACATGAATTTGTACAGGAGACACCCAAGTTGCAAACACTTTAGATGCTAGTGAGGGCAGGGTGCTATAAACCTTGAATGCTTTTTCTGATGGCACTACCAAATGGTATATGAGGATGAGGAGTATATGGCATGACAGGTCATGAAAAGCTGTGTGCAATTTCAAAACTGATTGTTGCCAGTCCTAGGGGATGGGAAGAAATCAAGATTAAGAGAGTTTCTCAGTATTTCAGGTAGTCTTTTCAAGGATTTATCATGTCCAAACTATGTGAACGGTATTTTGTCCAGAATCATCCACAATGAATCTTTTTACATCATTCATACATGTGAGTTGCCATCCACATCTCTAGCTAGTATTTTAGGGCCTCATTATTGACTGAGACAGCACTGAGACAGCACTGAAGCCTTGGGAGATGGATGATCAAACCTTTTCATACAATGATGAGGTAAAATCATGTGCACCTTTTGTATTACCAGCTCTCTGTTCTTCGGTTTGCCAGATTTAGTTCTGCTAATTTCAGAGAGTTATCAGAGAAAGGCTTCCTTCTGAGAGCTTGAAAGCTGCAACAATTCACAGTTTGAAAAAATCTTCTAGAGTCCCTTCACTGATCATTAAATCAGCAGAATATAATTATTTGTTGTGTTAGGTTATTTTGGTTTACTAACTCAAAATCAATTTGGGCCATGATTAACTTATTGCTTTGGTCCATAAGGTGGCAGCTTGACAGTTTTAATTTCCTTGAAAACCCATTTTAAGCAATTTACTATTTCTAGCTGTTGATTTTGTCATCTACCCTAAAAGTTTAGAGTTTTTCTAGTGAGTGGGCCATAACAGACTTCTGCACAAAGCTTCTGATTCCTGTTGGTAAGATGCCTGCTAGTTCTATAACTCAGAAATGCTTGTTATGAACAGGTAATAATGAAGCAGCAGAAGGGGAAGTTCAATTAAAAGGGCACTACATTAAGTCACACTTCAGTAGGAGCTGTATTCTTACAGGGGCTGATGACATTGTTCCATGATCAGGAACTGAAAATGTCAGTCTATTCATCTTCATCAATTCAAGGAATTAGTAAGTAACATTAGTACAAATCAACACTCAAAAAAATAATTGAAAGTACTAATTTAATAAGACAGTTTAATTACTTTAATAGTGATAGGCAAGAGTTCTGTGGCAGCTGCAGGGATACACTTGCCCCTCAAAATAACACACTCAGCCTCCCGAGGAGGATCAGATCATGTCTCTTTAACTGGATTTTCTCTCATACTGGTGGTGGGGACAGTGGCAGAAACAGATGAAGGATGCTGACTTATTCAAAACAAGGACAAACATTTCCTTGAACTCACTTGAGATAATAAGATAGCGATGACTATCACTATCTTATTCAGGGTGAAAGTAGAGAAAATCAGAATTCTCACAAGTAGGGGCATAAGTGTTATAAGGCTCTATTGCAAGGCTGTAGACAGAAGAGAGTAAGGACTGAAATAAAGCAACAGCAGCTGATTTAAACATGAAGTCCATAAAGTTAAAACATTTTCTCTCCTATGGCATATCCAATTTTTGCAAGCTCTGACCTCTCTAAGAACTTGAGCACAAATACAGGTTTAGATCACAGATTTTACTGCCATTCCTGGGGTTGTAATATCTTGAAATGACTTAGTGCAATGTTTGAAGGCTTGTTCTGGATGATATTGTTCTTGTATTTGTACATGAATGATGCTTTTCCTTATATATATTCTCCTGGTAATTCCCAGGTCTTCCCTAGATGAAATATGTAACACGGTGATTTTCCTATCAGTTAGAAAAGGTTCAGAGAAAATCAGAAACAGTATGAAATAGTGCCATTTACTCTTCAGTAAATGATACAGGCATTCATGAGAGGCCATTGGGAGCAAACACTGGTGGAAGATTTCCATAAGGATCAGTTTTAGGAAGATTTCAGTTTTAGTTTTGAACAAATGCAATTAAAAGTTTTTTCTCCTTTTATAAGTCCTTCTAGATGCCTAAGCAAAGTTCAGGAAATCTCCATGTGCTGTCTTCTAACTCCTGAATTCTGTTTAAAATGCTCTTTACTCCTCTGCCCTATCTGGATGCTATCTGGATCTAGCTACACTATTACTATCACCTGTATTCCTCCCTGTGTAGCTGTCAGAAAAATAAAATTATAAGCCCTATTTTCTGTAGTCCAGACAAGCCATTTTACATGGTTTACTAATATTACTATTGGCAAATTAAGCATAAGCAATGTAATGGCAAAACTTACCAAGAAACCATTAAGAAATGCTTATTCACTGGACATAAAATTATATACTTTGGCTTATAGCTTGGCTATATTTCATGGGACTGCTTCTCCTCTCTTGTCATGCTAATTGCTTCATTATTATCTCCTATCCCCTAAAATATATTGCTTTATTATCCTTCTTTATCATAGAAGCACACAAATTCTCCTCTAGTCATAAAAGGTACAAGTTAAATGTTATATGATATAAAGCTGCTAAATGTGATGATGAAGTGCAAAGACACACTGCTTAAAACTGTCAGGGAGACAACTTGTTTGGAGTGAAAATGATAAACTAGTTTAAAGCAAGAATACCTCAAAGGGTCCTGAAGCTGCAGTAACTAACATCAGGGAGTTCTCCTCATCTAAGTACTTGCCATAATACAATTTCTGTTACAGCAATTTGCATACGCACATGAATGTCTTGCCACATTTGACCTAAAGCAACTAAGTAAGAGTCTCCACCCACACTATTTAAAAAAACCCAACACTAAATCAGCAGCCAAGGTACTCAATGCACCATCTAAATACCATTAATCATTCTCTTGTTCCAGAGAGAACTATGGGGTTTTTTTATACAGAGAGAGGATCATCTCACCGAGTGTAGTCCTGTACAAACTAGAACAATGAATGTCCCATAAGCAACTGTAAGGCTAGCTGCCATTTGGACCTCCTCTGGTCTGTTAGAAAAACTGGATCCTATTTCTTGGTAATGCGGTGATAAAATGGGTGTGATGGTAGCACCCTGAACTACCAAGCTTGTGAGAATGCAGCTCCCACAATACTTTCAGTACAGATGATTTGAATGGTGTTTTCTTTACATTAATGGTTGCATCAGTGTTCTGCATCAATCACCAATATTCTGTATCAGCAGACTTTTCAAAATGATCACCATGAGAATACTAACACACAGAGTTTCAAAACCAGTTATTTTTAAAATGTTTTAGAATGTCTTTCTTGAGGATAGCCTACTATAATAGTTTTTTGTCATAATTAGAAGCATTATTCCTTTCATTTTGTAAATGTTAAGTCACTATGTCTTTCAATTAGAATTATGAAGCAGTAACACTCTCCCACATCTCCCATATGACATGCTTTCAGTTCTTGGCATAGTTCCAGGGTAAACAAGGCAACTTTGTACAGTGACCAGCTTTTACACAGATGGACCACTTCCTAGAATCAGTTGATAGTGTCATGTCCAGCTGCAGTTAAATCCCTCAGAAAAATTATATTGTGCATAGATTGTATTCCTTCTTACTACTTTAAATGCCTGAAGAGAACTTTCAGTTGTAAATATTTCTGTAATAGAGTCACATCTCCTGCGTCAAGTGTTTTCTAAGAAGAAATCACACAAATAACCATAAATGTTCATTTCACTTTGTTCTTGATAATTATTCTTGCCACCAAACTTTATAAAATGTTTTCCTTCAATTTGGTTTAGTGCATGTTAGCTAGGAGAGAATACAAAAATTATTAAATTGCCCCTAGACAAATCAAAATTTGTAACAGGCACAAGGAAGCTTAAGGTAGGTGTTAACACAGACATGGTAGGTTACAGATGGAATGAATCTCTAGATCAGTGTAATTTAAAAACTGGCTCAAGGCATACTAAGGATTATCCACAAGAGCCTTTCACATCTCTGAAAGAAGAGAACTGAGAGATAAAATTACAGATTATGTGCTTAAACCAAAACACTGACACAGTACCTGTAGAAATGCAAAATGTATATTAAGTCTCTTTCGGATCTGGAAAGGCTGACATACCATTTCATAAGGTAGATACAACATGAATGTCAGGAGGATGGAGCCAGGCTCTTTTCAGTGATGTCCAGTGATAGGACA
>JANIJG010016417.1:0-10672 GCA_024611175.1 Megaceryle torquata
ATTTGCTTTTTTTCCCCCCTCCCCCCCCCCCCCCCCAGCTTTACAGACTTCTGTCACTCTTATGATAGAACTAGCAAATTGAAGAAATTGTGAAGTTTTGGGGTTTGTTGTTGTTGTTTTTGTTTTGTTTTAATAAGTCAAGCCACTATTGAAAGCTGTGAGGCAAAAATATGCTTAAATTTAAATCCTGGCTTTGTAAGTGCAACTATTGAAACTGATACAAATACAAAACCATAGGTATTCAAACACTTCATTGGAATTGCATGTCTCATGCTTGTCTTCTTTTTTTTCTGGATCATAGCATTATAGATGGACTAAATCACAGTGCTAGCGTTCCTGTCAGAGCTGTAACCAGTTTGCAAATGCTTGTAGTTATGCTGGGCTCATTGCGATGAATTGTCAAACAAATCTAAACAATAGTTCTCAAAATGGAGAAATGTCTCTCACCCAAGCTTTTAGGCAAATGTTACTTCAGTCTTTCCTGAATCTTCATTGCTTAAAAGCCTGTGTCAGTTTGAAGCTTGCTCTGCAATGTGTCAGTGTGTTTTAAAGATTTTATTCCTTAAGTCTGTGGAAGTTTAAAACCAAAGTAGCTAATTTTTTTTTTTTTTTTTTTTTTTCCCCACAGCTTTCACTGAACTTAATTAGAAAATTCTGTCATTTGCTTAATTGGAAATAGTAATGTATAACTTACAAAGGCAATCCAAAGGAATTAAGCACAAAATCACCATATTAAAATGCTAGCTTGTAGGTGTATTGTTAGCTGCCCTACTAACATGGAAATTAATGTAGAAGTCCTAAATACAAAGATTGCTAACTTTCTACCTTATATAATTTAGTATATAAATAAAATCTGTTGGCCAAAATCAATTATAGCCTAAGCCATTTTAGATTAAAAATAGAGGGAAAATTTGAATTGTACAGCACACATTTAGCAGGTATATTAATCCCTAAACATTATGCTACAAACACCTTGTTTAAAATTTAGAATATCTTTAATTATCTTCTATCCTTTCATCCTTTCATCTAGTCTCCATCACTTATCACAGTGATACATGTTTACCTTTTCTGTGCCTTTCTCTTGAAAGAACTTCTTGTTTGTCACCCGCTTCTCATATGACTTTTTCCAGACATAAATTTGCAATTTGCTTCACCAGACCCCAGAGTCCCCTTAGACCTTTGGCTTAACCAGGAATTTCTGATAAAAGTGAAATGCAAAAGGGAAAATTATTTCCAAAACTTTTAAGGTCAGATGCCAGCTTATGCCACCAGAAGTGTTTCTTTTGAATGGCTAACAGGGATTTTGGTAGAACTTCAGGTTAACTTTTGATGCATGACATCATTTTTTATATTTATTTTGTTTTTATAATTCTTGTGTCACATAATTTTTATGAAATTTATAGAACTCCTTGAAAAGTAGTTCTTATGCCACTTCTCTGAAATCCTAGCCATGTGTCTCAGTAACTAGTAGTATTTCAATCACAACATCAGACTAATATTAAATGCCATCCTGCATGATTCATATTGTCCTAGATGCTTGAAGCAAAAGGTTTTTGAGGTAGTAATAGTAGTATTAATATAAAGTTTTTGTTTCCCATACTTTTATATAGAGAACCAAATTCCACTGGAGTTCATTAGACAACCATTAATGTAAAAGCTTATGCAGAGTAACAGAAGAAAAATCTGCTCCTCATTGAACAGAAAGACCAACAACGTCCTAGATAGGAGAGCCAAGTATGCAGTTATTTACCACCCCCATATGTACATTTGTGAAGTAAATAACACAAAAAGAGCAATTTTGTATTGTTATGTTGAAGGTCTGGATTACTCATGAACTTTTGTTTAGCAGAAGGCCCTCCTCTGAAGGCCCATGTACTGTTGGCTGCAGATGGTAATCTGGCTGCCTCCAACATTCTGCTAGTTTCAAATAAAAACATTTAAAGAAACTGTACACGTTGGTCTTAAGTAGGTAGTGCCAGGCAGATATCTCAGGGTGAAGGTATTAGATGAACAGAAGACAAATGGGCATGTCTACATGGCATTGTATACCAAACAACAGAAGTTTTTTGGCAATTGTCTAACTATAATGCTAGCCAAACCCAAAAGCACAATAGTGAGAGGATATTAGCTGTAGACTATAATTTAATGCAGAAGCTCAGTAATTTTTCCAGAAACCTTCGACAAACCAGAAGTTGGATTAGATAATTGTTACATCATTACAGGAAAGTTTTATTTATTTCAAGGCTACTTTTTTTGGTGTAAGAAGGAATGAAATCTGGACAAAGTTGAAGCCTACTGTAAAGAAATCAAGTATTTCCAATGGTAGTCTGAAAATGAAAGTTCTCCATAAATCCAAAATAATGAGGTTATTGTAGTTAGACAGTGAGGAGTATGGAGTAAGGTAAGCAGTTTACTGTGACCCACATGGCTCATTCTACTGCAGGTCTAAAAGATGTAGTGATATATAAGATATTTAAAAAGATATATAATGCATTATTCTACCTAAAGGTCTGGTTATCCATAAATTCTCCTCTTTGTAGCTATTTGTCCACATGAAGAGGGATTGTCAAATGGAATTTGTGATGACAGAGGAAAGCAGATATTAATAACATTTTCTATTTACTGTGCATAGGAAACACAGTTACTGGCAATTCAGTGCATTTGTTCTTAAGATTTCTGTCAAAAAATTAAGACCTCATGAAGGCAGTTCTTGGTGGTTTTTTTCTTTCCAGATTTTATTTCTGACTTTCCCTAGTGAGGGCTGTGGACCAGGTTTTCATTTTGCTTTATGAAAGGACAAGGAAGTAGGACTCAACTTTTGTCTGCTTTCCTGAGAAGCAGCCAAAATTATGAGGCTCTTCTGCACTGCTTGTCATATTGATTCAATTATCACTTCCTGGGCCATGCTGTGGGCTGAACAATAGAGCTATACAGCTTTGATTTTCACCAGCTCAGCTGGTTCAATGTTTTTGGTGACTTCAGCACTGTCACGAACAAGGCCACAAGTAAATTAAGTGTTCTAACTCTCCTAGGAAGGTTCTGAGTAGTGCAAAAGCTTTGTCCTTCCTTATACCATCTGGGAATTCCCAAACACTGACTAACCTTGCAGCTGCCCACATACAGCAGATGTAATATCCTTCTATATCCATGTAGGAGCAAATGGGACTTTAACTGGAAGGAAGAACTTTAGGCCTTTTATTTGTTTGTTCTTGCAGATTTTGATTATATGGTTCAGCTCAGGTTGTGTTTTGGAAAAACAAATTGAACTTCCTGGGTAATATTCAAGCCCCATTTGTACTTCAGAAAATTTGAATTCGTGTTTTTCTGTCCCATGGGCCAGATTATCTGACCACTTTCCAGCAAAACAGCCAATTCGGGCTGGCCCTGTGATATGAAGATTAGCTGAGAACAATGGTTTTTTATTCTTTCCTTTGGCTGGGTACAACTGGCTAAACTATATTTATACCTATAAATATGGGAAACAGAAAGAGCTCTAGTACACTCTGTTAGGGTCTTAAGAAATCATTCTATATTAGAGCAGCTCTAACACTTCCCTAGGTTATGATCAGGACAACTTTAAGTAGCAAACCAAACTATGTATAATAAAGCATTTATATAGTGATCATCAATTTCTTCTGCAACAGGTGGATTTCAGCTGAGGAGAGAATTTGACTCAGTGTACTGTACATTATAGGAGTCAACCTATGAATTCTGCTGGGTATCCACAGCCCTTCAAGCCCTTTACCTTTTGTGCTTTTATATCTGACTTTTATATTGAAGTGCTACAATGTTGGTAGGTTGGATTTCCTCACTCTGATAGATATGATTTTACAGTCAAATGCTTTGCCCTCATTTCATTACTTTTAAAAATGAGAAACACTTTTGCTATTAGTTTCTGCACAGTAATCAGCTTCTAAACATCTGTAACATTATAAAAGTCTGCTGAGGAATTGGCATATGGATCAAGTGTTAAAAGATGTAGAATTATAACATGAGGAATCTGGCAGTAACTATGCTGACCTGTCCCTGACCAACTGGTTCCTCTGATCCTTCACAATCATTTTTATATATATAATAAACTGACTACGCTATTTTTGCTGTATTTTCACTCTCTCTCCCCTCCACCACTCATTTTTTGGTTTTATATTTGGAACATCTATTTTCATTTTTCATGTCTTCTGTGGCTTGAGTGGAAAGGCAAACAGTCTAGTGGCAGGAGGAATACCCCAAGCCCTGGAACTCACACATCTGTGACAGCATTTAGGAAAGAGTTACTCTGATATTGGTAGTGTCATCAGACTGAAGTTTTATAAATGGTATTTGAACCTTTTACAACTGTAGCCTTAAATTTCCACTTTTAAATATTCTTTGCAATGAAATATTAAATTCTCTGGAGTATCCCATCACATTTTCAAGCTGTACTTAAATTATACTACTTTGAAATTAGTAATAGTTTTATTTCCCTGTGGTAACTGTTTCTAGATATTCAATAGCCTTAAGAAGAAATGATTATAAGAAAATTACCTAAGCATATATCCTTGAGAGGTTAAAATTATTGGAATGATTAGAAAGGAAGGAAAGGCTATGTAAGAAACCCAAAAAGAATAGCCAACATTGATAAGGGTTTTCTACATAAATTGTTTCAATTTAATCTTATCCAGAGATTTCATTAACAGTTAACATAATTAAAAGACTAAGCCATTCATTATGAGTTTTGTGTTTATGTTTGCCTGGTGAGGGGAAAAAAAAAAAAAAAGCTACTAGGTATATAAAAGCAGCCTACTACTATATTTGTCTTCATAGTTCCCTCCTTGTTTGTACCATGACTTTATGTGCTAGAAGAGCAACCAGCCTCATCTCTCTTGTCATGCATAGAACTTAGCAGTCATTGGACAACAGCTAAAATTTCTGAAATAAGAAAATTTGTCGTCTTAAATGTGAACATTCTGGGGACATTAAGAAACCTTCCAACTACACTGTTTACATTTGTCACTTTTTGCAAATGTTCTGATAAATTAATCTAGTTTCAGCAAAATTTACCAGAACAGTGACTTCTAAGAGAGAATTTCAAAGTATTTCAAAAAGGGAATTTTATCCTTCAAAACTGCAAATATTCATGCCTGACTAAGTTTAATATACTCTTCCAGGAATGGGGCAGAATCATACCAAGTGAGATGAATTATCTCAGATTCAACTGTGCTACAGTGAATATTTATATAGTTATACAAAATACTGACTTGGGTCTGTTTAAAATATGAAGTGACTAACTTCTAATGCAGTTTGAGGAATTCATGCAGTATGCATGAGTTTGTCAGTTTTATTACTAAGGTTTCCTTCCTGTATATCAGAACTTTCCTGAGGAAAGTTAGGATAGACCAGGGACCTTGTGTTGTTAAGCTAGAATCTGGAATGAGAAATATTTGTTTACTCGTTCTCATGAATACATAGTGAATGCTATTGTAGAATCATGGAGCAATACAAGTGGGAAGGGAATTTGGGTGTTCTCTTGTCCAACTCCTGCTCAGAGCTGGGCCAGCTCAGAGATAGATCATGTTGTTCTAGGGCTTTGTCCACCTTGGTACTGAAACCTTCCAGGGATATAGACAGCACAATCTCTCTGCTCCACTGCTCAACTGTTTTATAATTAATCTTTTTTTTGTGTGTTTTATATCCAGACTCCATAGCTCTCTGAAGTATCTCATCTTATGCCTATTGCCTCTCAGCCTCCCACTACTCACAAGTGTACACACAACTGTGAAGAGCCTAATCTGTCTTCTCAATAACTTCCCCATAGGCCCCATCAGGCTGCTGTGAGGCCCCCTGGAGCCATCTCTCTCCAAGTTGTACAAGGCCAGTTCTGTTATCATCTTCTTACAGGGCAAATGATGCAACCCACAACCATTGTGGTCTCATCTGCAAACCTGATGAGCAAACAGCACTCTGTCACCTACAGGTCACTAACAAAGGATGTTAAACAGGACTAGTCCCAGTACAGATGGCTGCAATACTTGTCTTGTTACCAGCCTCCAATAGTGTATGGCTCATTAACAAATCATCCACATATTCAGTCATATCTACTCAATGATGTACACTTTACTTCAGTTCTCTGTCATGCCTTAATAAAGAACAGAGCAGAATCAACCTTATACACTTAAATTAGAAAGAAATTCGTTGAAGTGTTGCTGGGCATCAGTAATAAAAATGAAGGTTCTTATGTGATGCAAATTGATACTTAGGTCAGCTGAAGCATGAGTTCAAAATATTTAGCATGTCATTGCTAGCTATAGATACTAATAGGGTGTTGGCTACATCTTCCTTTCTTCCTCTATTAGTCTGTTTTAATTAGGTGCATACAGGTTTAACATACCTGCACATTTAGTTCTTAAGCTCTCAGTGAATTAGACATTGCATTATGCTAATCTCTGCTATAACTGAATTGAGATAAATATCACAGTGGTATGATTTCATAGACAATAAGTTATATTAACTGTGAATTTGATGCTTGGTTTTTCTTTCATTTTATTCTACTATGTTAGGTATAATTCCTTGTCAATATTTTTATGTGTGCGCTACATGTAAAAGACTTACTGTGCACAAACATACTTATGTGCACATACATAGCTGGAACACCTCTCCAGAGTCAAGCTATATTACAAAACTTCGAGTTCAGCCTTGTCCTAGATGAAGCTATTACATATACAAGGCTGCACAAAAATTTAAGTGATGTTTTGGGGTTCTGACCTTTGGAGAGATGATTCCACCAATGCTTTCTGAAGCGTGCTCTGCAGTAGTTCAGGATTAATGCATTGAAATATCATTTTATTAGACAGCATTTTATTCAGAGACTTGTTCTTCTGTTCAGATTTTTGCATTCATCAGTAAATTATGTTATCAGGAATTCTCCTGCTAGAGACCAAAATCTCCTTCTTTTCTCCCACCCTCTTAAAATAAGAAGCCTTGCATTGTTGAATTTTTTTCCCCCCAAAGTCTAAAATCCTGTGTTTTGTTGCTTTGTTGACAGATTTACTGAGCTTGAGGGCATCCTTGGTGATCAAAGTAATGCTGTAAGTTTTTCACTTTTAACATTTATTTTGTAGTTTTGGAAAGTATAGCACAGGACATACTGTACAGCCAGAATCCCTCACCTGGGTTGTCTATAGATTCTTTTGTGCTACCAAACAAAATAAAAATGAAGATCATGTTGACTTCTCTAGGATAAAAAAAAAAAATTTATTTTAATTATTATTATTCTTCTTCATCCTGAAATGGGGAAATGATTTTTTTGTTTCTTTGTTTGTTTTTGTTGTTGTTGTTGTATTAGATATACTTCTCTTTGGGAGATTATGCTACTAACAAGTATTTTCTCCCCACTTTTTAAACATGATTAGGACAGAACTATGAGGATGATTAAGGGACTTGAGAATCTCCCTTATAAAGAAAGAGTGAGAGAACTGGGGTTGTTTAGTTTTGAGAGGAGAAGACTGAGAGGGGATCTTATGAATGTCTATAAATATCTGAGGGGTTGGTGTCAAATAGAAGGAGCCAATCTCTTTTATGTAGTGCCCAGTAACAGGACAAGGAATAATGTGTATAAACTTGAGCATAGAAGGTTCCACCTCAACATGAGAAACTTCTTTACTGTGAGGGTGAGAGCACTGGAACAGACTGCCCAGAGAGGTTGTGGAGTCTCCTTCTCCGGAAATTTTCAAAACCTGTCTGGATATGTCCCTGTGTGGCATGCCCTGGGTGATCCTGCTTTGGCAGGGGGGTTGGACGTGATCTCTGGAGGTCCCTTCTTACCCCTTACATTCTGTAGTTCTATGACTTCTCAAGACAAAGACTGAAAACGGGCTCATGTCTTGAATAATATGATCAGTATGACCTTGCTCATACCATGTACAGAATCTTCCTAGTCAGGATGTGTTTGAGAGAGAGGAGCTGAGGAAAGTCTCATCAGTCAGCATTTTATTATCTTCTCATCCATGACAAAATGTGTTGACTTTAAAAGATATTTCAAAATCCATCCTTTTGCAAGTCTGTCGTGGTGGGCAAAATAGGCCAGCTGGATTGATGTGGCAGGATATTAAGAGTTCAATATTTTCTCAAGGACTGGATTTTAGTAAGAATCTAATATTAATTTTTAGGACCTGAGGTGAATATTTGAATTATTCTTTCTGTATAGACAGTGATTAATTTGCAGTGCTTCTTGGGCTCATAATAGATGACCATTGTTTTGAAAATAATTTATTATGACCTCACTAAGGATTTGTGTCAGACCTCACAGTAGATTCTCATTATGTTTTGCTGAAGCCACACCTCTGCTTTCCATAGTCTTTCTCAGGATAATGATAAATACTCTGATGATCCACAAAGGAAGAAAGAGCTAGTAGTAAAGTTCCAATGAAATAATTTTATTTCCTCAGCATTTGAGAGAGCTTTCTGCTTCATAAGCAGCAAAGGCTTACAGAATACATTTTGTTAGCTTGCTGTGGGCCATCACAGAGAACTGATTGTTTCTCAGGCCAGCCTACAATAACCAATCCCTCTGGCTTGTCTCCAATACTATCTAGAAAGATTTCTTCCTCAGGCAAGAAGACTTCCCAATGTGATTTACAGACCAATCTGGCTATCCAGACAGATATTTGGTCTCCTGAGTAATACAGAAGAAGCCCTGTTTCCTTTATTCAACCTAGCCTCTTTTTTTGCAAAGGGAACTTTTGTTAAGAGTACTATTAGACTCTGTCTAAAACTTTTAATGGCTTCCTCAGCTGGGGATGCCAAAATGCTCAGCATTGATCAAACAGTCCTCCCACCAAGGCCAACAGTGAGCCTCTGAAAGAAGAGCTCCTGAAAAATCACATATCCAGTTAACCACCTGAGTGCTCTGGGCCATAACAGCAGGTAATGTACACAGCTAGCAATGTTTATTATTTGCATTCTGATAGCATCCAAAGCATGTCCTGCTGTGTCCACACCCCCGTAAGTCAGTGTTGACAGGCTTCTTTCCCATTCTGGCATTGTCTTAGTACCATCAGAATTTCACACGGAGTCCTTGACTTTTAGCATTTACTTATGCTACAACAGTAGATTTGTCTGTGCTCAGTATGTATAAATAGCCTAATTTGGGTTGGTATTTTGTGTTGTGAATTTCACTTGTCTAATTTTTTTTTTTAATTATTATTTTATACTCTGACAACATTGTTAAAGCTCTATTGTTTGTGAATTGTAATGAATGAAGAACTGGAAATATGGCAATAAACCTCCATAATCATTAGGATGTAGAGAAGCCATCTATCCCCACAATCACATAGGACTAATATTGTGAATGTTTTTCTTCTTGCATTAAACAGAAGAAAGGTCTACAAAATTATGTGGCCACACAAACAAAGAAATTATTTACTGTGGGGTTTTTATGCTGATTTCATTATTTTTAATGTGCATTTTGTAGAAGATATTCCATGAACAATTCCAAACTAGAAATCTACTGTAAGAAAAGGATGGTAATAAATATGATTAGTTAAGTGGGCTTGTATTTAAACTAAAAATTAACCATTGTAAAATACAGTTTACTTCTTGTTCTGTCACCTGGTAGAAAAATGATTTGCACTATTGTTATGGTTCACTAATCTAGAAAAATAAGCGGATAGTGGGATGCTGGTGTCTAGCAATTAACCAAAATAACCAGTGAGAAGATAGTAAAGGTGATTTTCAAGGCCAAGCAAATATCCAGAGAAAAGCAGAGGATGAGCTTTACTAAAGAGAAGAGCATGGAAGTGCTCGTACCTCAGCACAGCACCAAGCAATCACTCTGTTATTTGACCAGATCAAAACTGAGCATGTCGTACCCTATCTGAGTCAGCAGCAAACACCCCACCTTCTCTTCCTGTGCACACTTTGGATGCTTTGAGCTGAACCACCCTGCCTAGAGACAATGAGAAGAAAAAAATTACTAAAGTACTCATTCTTGGTGTGCTTAAACAATTTTTAACATTACTAATTATGTATATATCTTCTAATTTACTTGGAATTTATTTGTTTTGAAAAAATATCATAAAAATACCAGTGGATGTTGTGTCATTATACCTATAGCAAACCCACTTTATCATCCCTTTTATCCTCATGGTTTTTGCTATCCTTATGGTTTTCAGTCCCTTGAGCTGGAAGATAGGGATGGATGTCAGAATAATCCACTCACAATCCAGGAAATAGTAGTGAAAGACCTGATAAGCCAACTGGACACCCATAAGTCTATGAAGCTGAATGGTATCCACCTGAGGGTGCTGAGGGAGCTGGCAGAGGAACTTGCCAAGCCTCTGTCCATCATTTATCATCAATCCTGGTCAACTGGGAAAGTCCCAGATGACTGTAGACTTGCCAACATGACAAGAAGGGTAGGAAGGAGGAGACGGGGAACTACAGGCCTGTCAGCCTGACCTCAGTTCCAGGGAAGATTATGGAACAGTTCATTTTGGGGGTGATCACATGGTAAGTGCAGGACAACAGGGGGTCAGGCCCAGACACCATGGGTTCATGAAGGGCAAGTCCTGTTTAACCAACCAGATCTCCTTCTATGATCAGGTGACTCGCCTAGAGGGTGAGGGAAGAGCAGTGGATGTTGTCTACCTGGACTTCAGTAAGGCATTTGACACCATTCCCCACAGCATTCTGCTGG
>JANIJG010016417.1:10772-57663 GCA_024611175.1 Megaceryle torquata
GCTCCCCAGAGAGGTTGTGGAGTCTCCTCTGGAGATTTTCAAAACCCACCTGGATGTGTTCCTGTGTGACCTGTGCTAGATTATATGATCCTCCTCTGGCAGGGGGGTTGGACTGGAAGATCTCCAAGGTCCCTTCCAACCCCTGACACCCTTTGATACCTGTGATCTGGTACTGACTTCATCAAAGCTGAGGGTCTTCAGAACAGTCTCTGATCCCCCCAGCTACCAAGGCTTAAAGACCAGGATCCTTAAGTGATGGTTGCTAAGGACAAACACAGTCAATTAGTAATTAAGTCCTCAAAATACTGCTTGAAAATTAAGTAAGCTCTAGAAGTGATGGGGCGAACATAAAAATATTAAAGAACTGGTCATTAAGTGAAAATTATCAATTTTGTGCTCCTAAAAGGAGTATACATTCACCTTTTTAAAACACAGAATTTTGAAATTAAGAAAAATATACATAAAGACATTGCTTATTTCCCTGGTATTAACAGAACCACGATATTTCACCCTATGGCCATCTTCCTCTTATCTTCTTTGTCTTACAAAAGCAAATAAAATCCATTCAAGATTTCAGTTAACAATATTGTTTTCCTTTGTTTATTTTGTTTAAAAATATATAGTAAAAGTAAAAAAAAATAAATATATGTACACATTGACAACAAATATAAAATGGCACTTTCTCCACTCAGAATAATCATAGGTCATTTGAATAACTATCTACCATAATGTCATTTACTGGCAGCAGAACTATCAGGAATATCAGGAACAATGATTATCACCCTCACTGGAATAACTTTTTCTATAGATGTTCTAGGACCTCTCCAGAGAATTTAATAGACTGGCTGGTGTCTCACACTACTGTGTGGAATACCATGTGCTACATTCTATTCTGGGGTGGGCCAGGATCCAACCTCCTTACTCTCCATTTTCTTTTGTTTTCAACAGTGGGGCTGGATAAATAGGGCTAGTGGGAGGTGTCCCTGCCCACAACAGGTGGATTTGAACTAGATGATCTTTAACATCCATTCCTATCCAAACTATTCTATAATTCTATGATTCACAGGCAATTTTCATCTCCTACACAAACAGAGCAAAACAGCAAAGTTTTGTATTCCTCTTTGATTCAACTGTCCATAGCTGAAAAAACTATTAACTGATGAAAAAGCAGGAGCACTGGGTTTAGCTGTATTGCCATCTGCAGTACTAAACAATAACCTTTATTATTTAGTAGGTCTTTGTTGACTGGGTCACTTTACTGAGTCCAGAAACTTTAGGAATAAGTCGAGTCAATTCAGTGCAACAAAACAGAGATGCTCCTTTGGAGGTGCTTAGTGTTTGCTTTTTGTACAGTTTGGATTTACAGGGAGAATTTGTGAAAATCAGTGATTTTCACAAAAAAAACAACCAAACAAAAACAACACCCCAAAAAACCCCCCAACTAAATAAAACCAAACCAAAACCAAAACAACAAACAGAAAACACACACAAACCCATGAAACTTAAGAAAGACTTGCCTACTTCTCCCCACTTTTCTGTCCTCAGTAGTCAGAAGAATGGATGATGTCCCCCTCCCCTTTTCTTCCCTGGATTTTCTAAAAGGAATGCCCCTCAACCTGCAGCTTGTTCTTGGCATCCAAACTGCTGCCTGGATACTAGCTTGGAGAGTAGCCATTATATTTTAAAAGAAACCTCTTTTTCCTTCCCTAAATCTCTCCTTTCAAAAAACAAGAAAAATCTAATTCACTGAATCTTTTATCAAACCCAGCTGCATGACAGGAATTTATGTGGGAGAATAATTTGCCTTGTCTCTCCTGTCTTGACTATTACTAATCCAGAAATATATAATTGCCCTGTGATATTAAATGGCATGGATCTGAGATGCCTCTGCGCTGTAACAATGGGAATGGTTTTCAATTTCATTGAAAAACAGCATTTCTAGCTTGATTTACAGCTTAATTTTCCTTGCTACTGCACTCTGTGGAAGGTGCCTGCCCCATTCAGGAGTAGTCATACCTGAAGGAACCATTTTTCAAGCTTTCATAGGTAGGTGGAATCATAAAGCAATCAGTGCACTCACAGGTTTTTAATTTGCTCATTTGCTTAAGAAATGTACCTATTCAGAGGTTAGAAGGAAGGCAAAAGGGTTTTGTCTTCTGCCTACACATCCAAAGGGAAATGGAACTGGCTGACACAGCTCTTCTCCCCAGCCTACAGAATGAAATTGGGAAACCTGGAAACAGAGGGTTATTTAAGGCAAGGACCAGGGGCTGGTGTTTTTCCTTGCCTCCTCCCAAGGAGTTGTTAATCTCATCCAGCTTCACAGAAACCCAGGAAGGCATGCGTGTAGGCTCATGGGAAAGCTGTTCTCACTTGACAGGGTGGGAGGAAAGGAGAAAGGTCAAGAACAGAGTGTGTTTAACAAAGCAATGTGCTCCTAGCTGTGTGTTGCTGCTGAGTGCAGCTGCTTCCACTCTCTCAGATGGCATTTTGTGGTTTTGAATACTAGAGCACTAAATAAAATATGGGGGTTTAATACCTTTGGTTTTTAATATATTCACTGTGGGCTGCTAAAGTAAACAGAATATTGCATGGGTGCATATTTCATTCATTTGAGCAGAAGCTTAAAGCAAAAACGGGGAGGTAATTAGCAACCAAAACCCACAGTCAAAGACCCTGGAGTACGGCAAAACTACAGACAGATATAAATTCCCTTTTAAAGAAATATACTTGGAGGACCCATTGCATAATTCTGCAAGCTAAGGAGAACACTGACTCACTAAGTCAATATTTGCTAAACCTACTGGGCCAAATTCAACTCTCATTCAGGACAGAAACAACTTCACTGTTGTTTCACAGCAATAAAGGGGCCTGGCCATGAGAAAAACAGATAGCAGCCTCTGCACCCTGAGCACCTCTTTTCCGAGTTCCTGACCACTGACTGCCTTCTCAGAGTGGATTGTCCTTCAGCCTTGAAGGTTTTGGGCAGCTTCTCCTTCATATTTGGTGAATCACACAACTAGGAATGGGTGTTTCTGGTAGCTTTTCCCCCTCTTTTGACTAGTAGTAATAACAGGAAAATACAGGACTGAACTAAGAAATTCTTTTTCAATAGGTCATGTAGTAAACACACACACAAAAGTAGTTTAGAAGGGTTCTAGTATTTCAGCTCTTATGGAACAACAAAAAAAATTCTCTGCAATTTTAAACAGGGGGACATTGTGTGACCTGTTACACCACTGCAAAGTCTTGTTCAGGTTTCACTGTCTCTTTTCTTAGGTGAAAACAGCAGCAGTCTGGGAATTTTACAAAAGAAAATTCCCTGGAAATATGCAGTGGTACATTGTAAGTATTATTTTAGATTATTTTAATTTCATGTCTATTTTTTAATATTTATAATTTTATTGTTTATATTTATAATGTTACCTTTGAAGAAACTTACTTTAAAAGGGACCAGTACATACCATTTGCTTACCCAGTAGCACAAAAGACAACAAATACTTTCTCCCCTTCTGAGCACTTCACTACCTTCAAGAAGGAAGGAACAGCTGGCCACAGCACTGAAGCACAGATAACGAGATAATATTATTTTATATTTCCTCTGCATCTCTTTTTAAAACTTAACAGAGTAAGATACAGGTGCTAGCACCTGAAAAAACAAGGAACTCAATCTGACTACTCATTTTTCTCCACCTTTCCTTGATCAGCAAAATCAATTATTGTTCTGTGGGCTGAAATCATCATTCCATTGCAAATCAGGAGCAAGTCCACTGAAGCCAGATAACTTGCACACATATCAGCTGTGCCCGGATGCTAAAAGGTCGGTGTTTTCCTATTACTGGAGCAAGGGCACTTTCTTCACACTCTTTCCTGAGTTATGCATGCCTTGGGAAAACTTAATGAAAGTAGAAGAGAAAGCAGGTTAGAGGAAAGGGAAGGGGAAGAAAAATACTTAAATGCACTGTTTTGTTTTAGAACCACAAAGCCTCCCTTCTTAGTAGAGATCAATTAAAACAACAGTGTAAACACAGGTTCTGGCGTGAAATACTACTACTTTGTCATACTCCTGAAAGAATTTGGCTTTCCCTTGTCAACTGCAAGTGATGGCAGAATGCTAATTATCTTTTCAACTGGTTGTCATGAGCATTTGCTGAGGTTTTGAATGAATGTTGATCAAAGGTGCTGAAAATGGCTTTAAACTTTTAGTTCTACCACTTAACTAAAAATATATTTAACATCTTATGTTAAAAATTAAATAAAGTTGGTTAGCCTGTAGCTATTATTCAGCCAGTATTTTCTGTATTTATAAGCTATTCAGTAATTATTTTATTGATAGATAGCATGCAAGCAGTGTTCTTTTTAGAACTATGACTAATGATAATTAATTGCTCCATAAATAGATGATTCTACACAGCACCTGTTAACATTTTTTGGAAAATAATAGTCATTGCCCATATTCTTCAGAGAGTAAAGTAGAAGAAAATGATAACAGAAACAGGTATGAGGTGTCTACAGCCCTTGCACCTACAAAACCATTCTTTCATATTTACTTATTTAATAACAGCAGAGTAGGAATAAGCAACTGATCAGAAGGATGGAGAGTGTACACCAATAAAGCTTTCTAAACTTCCACTTGGCAAAATCTAGACACATCGGCTGGAATAACCAAAAAGAAAAAAAAAAAAAAAAAAAAAAAAGTGATACTTGAGTTACATCAACAAACCAAACAAAACCAATTCCATTTAATCATTAAATTGCCTGTCTCTCTTCCACTCTTCAAAAAAGATATGAGAAGTTATTTTGGAAGCACTGAGAAGCACAGACATTTTTCCAGGTGCAGATAACTGTTGAATTCCTTGTCACAAGATGAGATTAATTTTGTCCCAGCTGAGGATAAAAGAATCCTAAAGCTCTCTCTAGGCTAACCTGCATCCATTGACTTAGAGTTGAGGGGTTTAGGCACCAATTAAAATAATGTATTAAATACTTAGATTTTAATATGTCACTGAAAACAATGTAAACCTGGGCCTGACAGGCTGAACTCATACATGCATAGCTCTGTTTTTAAAACTGATCTCCACCTAGAAGTCAGTGCAAACAGAAGTAGCTCATTTTAGAAACTACCCTATAGAATTCAAGTAATTTTTGTTGACCTCCACTCTTTTCTTATTTGCTCAATAGCCTTTAGCAAGCTCTGGAGAACTGTAGCTGAGAACCATGGGGCTACACTGAACATCAGCTCAGGTAAAACAAACTGCATTCTGTCGTCCTCTGAAAGCATCACTGAAACACAAATATCAGCAGTACCACTTCCAAAGAGATTTTCCAAAAGCATATCTTGGTAGTCTATTCTTCTTCATCCATTTTGGAGAAAGCACTTGCCCTTAACACCTCCATGCAGTTCACAAGAATCAATGTTCCAGTTAGCTCTCGCCAGTGTTTTGTTACTGGGTTTTTCATTTTGTCCAAGGTTGATTGCAGGTCTTGTAAGACATCCCTGTAACTGTCTCCATAATGGGCAGCCCATGTGTAGAGAAAGTCATATGCAGGTTTCCACATCATCTGAAAATACAGGGAAAAAATAAAAGGTTTAATTGCAGAAATTGAATTATTGAGAAAAAACAAAACACAACAAAAAAAAACCAAAACAAAATCTATCCAATGGTGTAAAACTCATCAAAAAGGAAAAAAGAAAGTATTTTATCCTGTGCTGAAATGCTTTATTATAAAATACATGTTGATAAAAACTCTGGTAACTCAGTACTAGGTACAGTATTTAATTTCTATGAAACTCTCAAATTCTTAGAGAAGTAAATATTGGAAAGATAAATTCTTCATTCAGATTATTATCACCAAGTCAAAGTATATCCCTGTGTGAAAATATAATTCAAAGAACAGGGGTGGAAGGGAAACACCTTTTCCCTGGGACATTTTTGCAATGCATACACCCAGCAGCAGTTTCCCTATTTGGTGTTTGGCTGTGCTTTTGATGCTTAATGCCTCCCTTTGTCTCATTAAACAACATCCTACTGTGACTCTACTTAGCCTGGAACTTTTATTCATGGTTATTATCTATACAAAAATGTTTTCTGGTAACAGCAGCAGGAAGATGATCTATCTATGAAGTCCTTCTTTAAAAAAAAGAAAGAAGAAAAACTCCAAACACTCCAAAAGCAGGAGAGTGAAAAGCTTTTATAATTAACATTTTTAAATCAAGACTTGTAATTTTAAAAGTGTCCTGCAAGAAACAAAGGAAATGAAAGTCTAGGTTACCAGTCTTCCTTAATTCAAACTATATAATGTTTATATTTTATCAAACAAATATGGACCAGATCTTTAACAGTTGTAATTTGTCATTGGTCTAGTGATATTAAGCTTTGACAGCAAGATTAGATACCAAGCTGGACATATATCTTTCAAAGTGCTGATGTCCAGAGTATGTTTGCTCAGTTTACAAACAAAAAGATTGTTTTCCCAGCTGCTGCTTTTCCAAATTTAACTTGGGCTATCAGCTTTCTAGTTTCCCACTCTTCATTGGCAATAAAGGCTTTGCAAACAGCAATTGAGTTAGCAATTGAAGGGGTGAAACACAAAGCCACAAAAAAACCCCCATCACTTTCTTGTAAGGTTCTGGCATTTGCTGCTTTAACAGAAATACACATATGCATAGTAATAAAAGCATATAAACTGATACATGCACATACATATATACATACACACACAGAATTTATCAGGAAGTACAGAATATTTCTAACATCTTTTTCACTTTTATGGAAAAGCAGTTTCCATGTTTCTAAAGGAAAATTGAGGAGGAAATTGTTAATTTCCTCAATATTATTTTATTACTTTACAAAAAAATACACTATAAAGCTCTACTTCCTTGATTTAAGCTTTATTTTCTTGATCCATCAAGGCACTGAGTAGCTGTTTCCCCATAGTTCTGAGCTTTTCTCCACATTTAGGCTAATAACTTCATCTTACTTCATGAGTGACCCTGTTGCAGATTCTGTAAAAATCTCCCTCAAGTTTGCTGTCTTTCTCCACCATACTCAAAAGGAAAAAAACATCAAACTCATATCTCCAGTAGTCTGTCTCACAGTTTGATTAGTCTGGCTTCTTCCTTCAGTTTAAGCCATAAAAAAGTGCCTGTGCTTTCAGTGAAGTCTCTCATTTTAGGTCTACAGGAGAGAAGGGTGTCATCATTTACCCAAAATGAATGGTGCCTACTTCTCGCTTTAAGCAAGTCTATCTTAAGTCATATCCATAAGGTTACAAAAGGAGGGAAGAAAAGTAATTTGGTGATAAGAAGATTTTTAATGTACTATTGTAAATACAATATATTACAACGTATTTTAATGAACTAAAGCAACTCACTACTGTTGTATTTATGCTGAGACCAGAAAGCTTATGTATTCCTGTTTTTAGCTTGATAACCAAGGTAGCCAAGAAGAGAATCTGGGATTTCCTGATATTCTGCCACTGGCTATGCCTTTTTTCTGTCTCCTGCTTCCTTTCTTTATATTCCTGTTAGGCCAGGATATTTGAAGAATTGGGGTACAGCCTTCTGAAAAAGTGCTATGCTATGACATATGCTGAAGGTCAGTCTGACACCTGGAAATCAGAGAATTGGCTGAAATATGCCTAAAATACAAAGCCTGGTTTCCTCTACTCTGTCACAACTGATTTTTTTTGTGTTTGGTTTGGGGTTTGTTTTGGGGGGTTTTTGTTTTGGTTGGTTGGTTTTGTTTGTTTTTTTTTT
Source organism: Megaceryle torquata (assembly GCA_024611175.1). Classification (NCBI taxonomy): domain Eukaryota; kingdom Metazoa; phylum Chordata; class Aves; order Coraciiformes; family Cerylidae; genus Megaceryle; species Megaceryle torquata. The sequence continues at coordinate 18,532 of JANIJG010016417.1, forward strand.
CCTGGAATGAAAGAAAAAAAAAGGAGAATCAAAAGCTTCATAAACTGGTCATCAGTGATCCATGATTACTCAGTAATAATCTACAAGTCTCAAGTAATAAACTAATACTGCAAACCAGGTTTCTAAGGAAGGTCCTTCTCCACATCCACATACTCTAATGCAATTGGTGAACTGAATTACATTTGACATTCCTGAATTATATCAAAGCAGATTTTCAGGAAAAAATATTAAATCACTAAGGCATCCTGGGCAGATCTTATCTCAGCTGTGTGGATGAGCATTCCCTCTGCTCTCACTGCCTCTGCTGAGTAGTTAATAATGATACCTACATCCTCTGTAAAGCAATTTGGAATTTACTGATGAAAAGTGCTTCAAAATCGAGGCACCAATTGTATGTCCCTCAAGTTGCCTCTGTGATCATTTGGGAGAAGATTTCTCCCACTAAGAAAAATACTAAGTTTAAAAGCAGAAACATTTTTCACCTAATCAATCCTCCTGATAGCAGAACAGTCCCTGATGGGTAACAAGCTGCTCAACATTTTCAGTTAATTAGTCAAAACTTATTACTCCCCTGTCTTTGCTTGGTTTCATGTTTTCACAGCAAGTACTATCAATGACAAAGTACTTCCATTAGAAAATTCCTCACTGGGATAAGGTGGTTTTAATCAGTGTTCTATTATACCTGCTAAATAAACATGATGATCAACATTTTGATATCAGTCAGACTAATGCTAACCTTGTAGAATGCTGGGGGCACCTCCACACAGGTATGAAGTTACACTGCATTAACTACATTCATTTTGCATCACTGCTGAACAACATACACAGAACTTCATAATGAATATTGCTTTCTGTATATAGAGGTACAATTCACCAGAGCACTGGGAAGTTCAAAGGTCAGAAGAAAGCACTAAATACTGTAGGATACTGAAATTTAAGGTTAGATTCATGGGACAGTAAGGATACTGCATGTTTACATGAGATACCAGTGCTAGAAATATGATGTGCTTTGAACTCACACCTGTACGTACAAGCACTATTACAAAGCTCACACAAAACCAATACAGTCCCAATACGCCAAACTTAAGCTTTGAGAAATGACATAAAATAAAGCAAATTTTTGATCTTTGATTGCTTGTGGAATTCTCTCTTAAAAACAAAACATACTCTATTATTGGTGGTTTGGGGTTTTTTTATGTTGAATTTGACTGTACTATCTTCTGGCAGCAGACACTGTTAGTGAAAGGCAGAGAACTTTGTAGGTGGTTTACCATAAAAATAATGTTAAAACTCTTGAAAAAAAAACCAGTAGGGTGTATGAGGCAAAAGACTGGCTTCATGGAAATAGCCATATATTTAAAACAAAGTAAATATATGTATGATGTATTTATTCATAGATATGCTTAATATATGAATATAAAGATGTATGGTTCTGGAAATAGAGTTTTAATATTGTTTTGTTCCTGCTGTTTGTTAGCAAAGGGGAAAACATTTTCAAATGCCATGGAGACCAGTAGAGTCACACACTGTTCGGGTCTATAATTCTTTCTGTAAAGCTGTGGTTTTGTCAAATAAACACAGAAAGTTTAGCAAGTAAAACAAAAGTCTAGGAAGTTAGACGTGACACTGTATAACAGTAAAGAAAAAAAATACCCACAACATAATGGAACTAACAAGAATTCACATTCTATCTAATTTTAGTATTTTATAATAAGCAAGTGCAAAAACAGAGACAATAACAGGGTGGCTTTCTTTTACTAAAAGAGAGCAGTAGACTAGAGATTGGTAGAGATGAGAGTTTCATGAGAAAAAAAAATTAAGGAGGAAAGAAGGTGCATCCAAGCACAAGTAATGTACCCAGAACACCTAAAAAAAAAAAAAGCAAAAAAGAAAACCCACAAAATATCTTAAAGAGAAAAGCAAGATCAGTGGAGGAGGCAGCATTTGCAAACAGCAATGTTAAAGATAATTTTGCTGGAGTGCAGGACTTTTTAAAGTAAATGTGTGGAATTTTGCTCAAATACTGTCTAGGGAGGGACAGCTGGCAGAGCATTCAAAGAGAATAAGAGATGGTAACTCAGTATTAGAGCAGAAATGTCTTGATAGCTAACACCAGGCAGATAAAACTGAGATGAAAGACTCACTGGATCCAGACTGTGGAAAGGAGGATATGTTTGGCAGGAAGCAGTAAGAATCAGCTGCAGGGAAAGAAAAAGCAAGAAAAAATGATCTTAAGAAGTTGTGAACCTGTGAATGGAAAGCAGTGATTTGTTTGGCAGAGAGAGGCAATACAAAAGGAATTCAGGCTGGATCATGTGCATTGCCTGCAATAATCAGGGGATGATAATACAGGCAAGCTCAGGGCAGAAAGGTCAGCTTAAGCATCTTTCAGCAATGCTTACAAAAGAGGGTGTTCAGAGTAAAAACTAGCCTGGATCCTAGAAGTCATTGGCACATAACTCTGTGAGAAACAGTGGATCTACTGCATATATCAGTGTTAGAGAAATGTAGGAAACTGCTTGGCTGCCCAGTCAAAGGTGTGCCAGGCCACAGGCTGGCCCTCATCTCAGAGACATGGACAAGGGCCAACCCTAAGTCGTGTGACATAGCTGACATTGCATGGATACCATGGGTACCTCTGGGCACCTCAAATGGTATTAGAGATATTATTAAGCACCTAAATTACTCCTTAGATGTGTATGCACTCAAATACGTCTGAGAAGACAACTTTTTAGATGTCATACTTCTGTGTAACCAGAGTGCTTTACAAAGGAGTATATTGTCAAATATATGTCATATATGTCAAGTATATGTCAACTAGTATAGCCTAACAAACAATGAAATTAAAACATGGTTTTACTATATTCATATAATGGAACAGAAGAAGAACTGGTGTCAGAGCTTCCAAATTCCTGTCATGCTACTTAAGCTATATGATGACAAATATTACACAGGCACAGAAAAGTGTTAATGGTGTTGGCAAGCTTCCTTACAGTGGAAAGAGCAAAAGCCGTACTGAGGGAGATTTGAAGTAGCTCCTGCAAGGACTGGATAGTCTTCCTCACTGTGTCTGAAATGACAACAGAGGAGTAAGATTAACAAGTAGACAGGACACTAAGAAAGGACTGAAAGTACCCTTGGGGTGGGACTGAGTTGAAGCTCAAGATAGAGCTCAAGATCGAACCTCCATGGCAATTTAATTTGGCTCAATATCACTGAACAATCAGCCTCAAAGGAATATCTAGGTAATTCCTAACAAAAGCTGGTGAGAATTCCTCACGTTAAAGGACATACAAATTAAATATGGAAGCTGAACTGCAGAAGGGAAGAAACGCACAAAGCAAGGAAGCAGAAAGACCCCATGGCTGTGTTTGTGCAGATGAGCAAGTGTGCACACACTGTTACATCAGAGACTTACCTCCAGAGCTACTGCTCCATTTTTCCCTTGGTGGGGTAGTTCATAAGCCTCAATTTGCTGCTTTGTAAGTCGGGCTAGCTTCTCTGCAAGCTCCCGCCAGTATTTGCCAAGCTTGACAGCTGAAGTCAAAATGATGGTGTCCTGGGTAAGACGTGCCACTAATCCCTGGCAATCTATTTTCAAAAGTGCCTGCAATATAATTTTCATTAGTGTTTCTTCACCAGTAATTAAACATTATGATTTGTTTTTATAGCACTACACTGCATTTCTAAGCAGACAGGAAGGGGCTTTGTCTATTTTGTATTCCTACAAATATGTAATTTTTTTCCTACAAAAAGGTATTGCCAACATTTCATAGAGAACATTTCATAGAGGAACTGCCCACAAGCTTAAGAAAAAAATTAAGCTGCCATTCAGCTGCTTCAGCATTCCAGTGTCAAGTGAAATCTGCCAAGCTTATGGATCCTGAAGGAAAAATATGCTTCTCCAACAAAAATATTTGGGACACAAAATTTAGATTCTTAGAAGTATGACATGAAACTTAAAAATTAAATTCTTTAATATTATACCAAGGTGTGGTCTTTTATCTACTGCTTTTCTGGAAAGTCACTGATTACACTGGACAGTACCTTTTGATTTTCTCCTCCCACAGAACTAATAATTTGCCAACCATTAAGCAGAAATGCAAGAATTAAATTTCCCTTCCCCATGACAAATGATCTTTTCATAACAAATAAAAACTATCAGGAGTGAAACCTGGAAATGCAGATATGTTGCATTCTCCTTTATTTATTTAGATAAAAGGTAATGAGAAAAATAGGTGGTGTCTTTTTATTATCTTCAAATTAACAGCAAAATGTTCCACTGAAAATGTTGGCTTTCAGTGAAATATCAAGAGCAAAATCCAGTTTTCTTTGTCTTTTAGATACATTTTTTAATAAAATATAAACCAATTCTGCAGAAATCAGACAATCAGTTATACATTTGTGATTTAATTGTAAAATATTTTCCCATTAAAAACCTTAGTGCAAATAGTAGAACTTTTGATAGGAACAGTAATGAGAAGCAGATTATGGTGTACTATACCAAATCCCCCTATACTTTGGCAAAGCAAAGTTGTTCAGTTTGCCTTTGCTCTGATAATCAAGAACCCTATTCAACATAAAAATATGAGATTAATTAAAATAATCATTAATTCTACCCAAAACTAGATAACATCTAGCTTTAAGTCTGCTTTTACAAATGGGACATCTTGTTAATTTAATTATGCTCCACTTTCTGCCTGTTCTGTAATGGACTGTTTCATTGTATTCAATTAAAAGTTTGGATAATTTTCACCTTTAGCTTCCCCCTCCCCTTTTTGTACAGAGACATGACAGACTGAACTGTACTTCATACTTGCTCAGTTTTATTCCACAGTTTAATGCAGTCATAAGAGGCCACTGCTACAAACATTTTATAAATCCTGCTGAAATTGCTGTCAGCACTTCAAAGTGGATAGACTAGTTATGAGAAGTAAACCCCATTAAAGTTCAGGATAGTCAAAAGGTTTTAGATGAAAGGCTACAATGTGAATTTTTTAAACACCCACATTTACAATTATTTTCATAACAGAAGATTAATTCTCTTCTGTCCCTAAATAAGTTGTCAGACTTCTCAGTCAGAGCCAAGAATGTTATTGAGTAGTCATTAATTCCAAATAAATTTGTATGCAGACCTGAAAGTAAATTAAGATGGTTAACAATGAAACCTATTACCTGAAAACATTTCTAATAAAACCACTGCTGATTCACATATAGCACTATTGAATCCCATAGAAGATATTCAGTGGCTTACAAATGAGGGCCATGAAAATATGTACTGAAATACATGCAATGTTGTCTTTAGGTCACTACAACATTGACTATGATGTTGTCATGTGTGGATAGAAAATCTTGTCTTCTACATGTGGGTCAGGATTTCCTTGCTTTAAGCATATGAAGCTTAGATATGCACCTCAGGATACACAAATATGTTTAATTAATGGAGTTTTCTCACTATAAGGTTACTAAATACTTCACAATGGGAATGTAAAGAGCTCAGAGAAGTTATTTACCATAATAACTTCCATGACAAAAGACAAAACTATTTTAGTCATGGCCATTTAAAAACAACAACAATTACAAGAAGTAGTTAACTCCTTCAACCTACTAAATGAGCAAGACTCCCGGAACATTTACAGAACATTATTTAAAGTTTATTCAAAGTATTATTCTTCATGAGAGTCTGAATGTATTTTCCATCTGTAGATGTCTACAACTACAATCATCTACATTTTTTTTGTAATATGTTCAGGTTTGTAAAGATTTCCACAAGGGTGCAGGACCATGTTTTCTAGTTCACACACTACTATTTAGTAGTTCCTTGGCAGTGCATTCCCAATAATCAAGTTAGTTCATGCAATACTTACAACAATGAGCTCATAAAGAAAGAGTTTCTTTTTTTTGTTAGCATGGCAGTCTTCCTTCATCTTCTTCACAAGGTGTGCAACTCTCTCTGATTCTTTATCAGCATGAGCCTCATTAAAGTCATCCAAAGATATATGAGAATAGCCTAGCACCTCAGCCAAAGCTCTCCAGTCATAAACACTCTCTGATACTGTAGACAGAACTACTGAGTAGATGTAAGTCAGTTTTTTGAACGGCAAAGCAATTTGTTCAACAAGATTCCTAGTTGTTAGCTCGCTATCGGTAGTGTCCATAGCTTGTTCTTTGGAAATCACTTTTATATTTTTGCAATGTACAAGACCAATCTTTCTTCTGAGAACTCCAACGTACCAGTCTTTTATTTTAGTTTGTCCAATGGCTTTTACTTTATCTTCACCAAGAAGTGCTATAGTGTCCCCTTTAAAATATTCTAACAAATAGTCAATCTTATTTTGACGTAACACAGTTTTCAAAGCCACTCCATATGTATTAACACTCAAAGTTTTATCTTGAAACTTTGGATATTTAATTGTTGGTATTAAAAGCAAAGGTGCAGACTTGACTTCTTTGCGGTTTTGCAAGCGCTTTGGCCTGTTGACAATTCTACTCAATTTTGGAGCTGGATCAGGAGTTGTAACATGGAACTGTGTTACTTGACTACTTTTTAAAACTTTAATCTGAACGAGGAAAACAAACAAATGGATCTCCCTACAACCAAGCATGGAAAAGGGGAATTGTTGGCGGACCATTTCACCAGTTTTCAGCTCCTCCTCTTTAATATTTTTGCTTTGGTCTCCCATCTTCACTTCAAAATCTGGATCACAGGATATCAAAGAAATGTTTAGATCTTGTGGCTTTTCAAGTAGAAATGTATGCTTTCCCCACAGCTGAAACACAACAGGAGGCATATTTTTCCCTCCCTTTTTTATATCACAAATTGTGAGTTTTCCTGGAATGTAGTTATGACCAAAGACTGTAAAAACTGCTGTAAAAGATGGATGAATATATTTGGGACCATAAATTCCAACTGAGACTGTTCTGTGAACATAGTCCCAGACATTAGTTGCTGGAGGCTGGATTTTATTTGCTTGTATAACAATCACTGCATACATCACATGACTGAGGTCAGTTAGCTTCACTTGTATGGTATCTTGATAAGTATAGTAATTCTCTACTTTCTTAAAAGGCCCATCTTTATTGCGACTAAAAAAACACACAATATCACTCATAACTTGACTGAGTGGATCAGTCTTCACTTTAGCTGCAACTTTCACCTCTAGGAAAAGGGGTTCCCTCGTGTTGAGGTTGCTCAGTGTAAGTTCTATCAGAGGACTTACAGTGCTAGACAGCTCATTGTTAAACGATGATGGAGGGTTAAGGATAGCCTTTAATCCAACTTCTTGGAATTCCCCAGGTGATACATGTCCCACTGGGACATGAATGTTAATATCCGAGTCAGGAAGCTGTACTGAACCCCCTTCATGGCTCAGTTTACAAACTACATGAATGTCTGTAGCTTGTGTTTGTGCCCATCCAGGACTGTGGCTCATTGCTTCTAAATCTAGACAAGATCGAGTGAGTTGTCGATGACTCAACCAAGCCATCTTGTAGGCTTCACGGTCATTTTGAAGCCATGTCACGTCTGAAGCTGTAGTTTTTTGAGGTGTGATCTTGCGAGGATTAAATCTTTGATTATCAACAATATCCAGGAAGTCAGAGACACTCTTGGATCGTCCAGATCTTCTTGATGAAGTATTTCTTAGAAGACAATCAATATCTAGTTCATCACCTGAGGAAGCCAAAGAATCCCTGTTGCTAGAAACTTCAGAGAACAAATAGGGTTTTCCTTTTAAGACCGAAAGGTATTTATTATTTTCATTTCTATTTGAAGCAGCTATGTCATGTACAAAAGGGTTGGAGGCTGACAGTTCCTTCCAGAAAGGATTAGTCTTGGAAATAGCCTGGGCACGTTTGAATACATCAGACCAGTCAATATCCAAATCCAATTTGCTTTCATTGACTTCTGTGTAAAAGAAAAAACCAAAATCATTTCCTAAAGCACAAAGACTCGAGACATTCCATTCATTTCCAACTGACAGTCTGTTAAGCTAACAGGTGACGAAATTTATCCACCTAAAATACATATAAATTATTTATATATTTCTCCTTCAAATTTTTCAAGAGTATCAATATTGATTTCTTTTTTAAGAAAAACTTGGTTAACAGAAAGAGTGTTAACAAATTAGTGCTGAAGGATGTAAAACATCTTCTGCAGGGTACTGATGTTTATCAACTCCTACAACTATTAATTAGCATTGACTCACATGATGTTTAAACTCATATATCCCAGTAATATCTGGCTTCTTACAAAAGGCTATGGACTTCTTCCTTTCGTGTCTAATTCCCTGCAAAAAAAATTAAACTACTACTTCATTTTTCAAACACTGTAGACAGTACAGATAAATGTACTATTTAGAATCCCTTTTCATGTTAGTACACATACATTTAACTCATAACAGCACTGTTAGAATTTATCTCATCTTATATGGAATTTGTCATACTAGCTTTCCATTAAATTGGTATCATTTATGAGGCCTTGTACAATTTGAAAATTGCAGTGATATGTTTTTGTTGTTACTATTTTTCTGAGACTGCATTTCTGCACCTCTATTTTTCTGTTTAAATGATATTTAAATATGCTTTCTAATAAAAATACTTATTCTTAACAGTAACGTCTATTTATTCTGAAGACAAGTTGTCCTTATATTTTATATTAATAAATGCTCACAAAAATTTTTCTATAGGTTAAGACTCATACTTCTTGCAATAGAGTATCTGCAACTTTTTGTGCTAAGGGTTTTTGTTACTTCAATTTGCATTATTTCTCTATATACAGAGGTTCTACCATGCCTTCTTCATCCATCTTTGTAAAGACTTAATTTTAGAGGGAAAATCCAGCATTTTTATTCTTTCAGCATATCTATATCCTTCATTATTACATTTTCCATAGTACCTTCCATGTCCAAGGTTACTAATTTTTGCTCAGTTGCAAGAGTGACAGTTCATTCAGCTACAAAAAGGTTTTTACCCCATCCTAAAGGACATGATTCTACAGGACAAGTCTGAGCAGAAAACTCTAGGAAAGCCTGAGTCATTAGGCTGGACATTTTCTCATGCCAAGGTAACAGTACAGATTACATGGGTGCAGAGGGTTAGCAAGGAAATAATTCCTGCTCCTCAACTCACACAGCAAATGCCAGGCTCACTATTACTCACATCTGCTACTGAAGAAAAAGCTAAGAGAATGCTTACCTTGTGGAGGGGAATGTTTTCTTAACTTTTGGGTAAAAATATCAATGAGATTAAATCAACTTTGCTGAGACTTCAGTCTTGAAACTAGGTTAATTTCAAAATTACCTTGCCTTCCTGCTTCTTAAAATCCTAAATTGATGTAGTTTGGCTAGGAACTCTGTGTTCTCTTCCCTGTCTCAATCCCTTTTAAAAACACCCTAAATAGCATTTTTTCATATAAGGTTAACGATTCCAGCTCTTCCTTGCAACCTGCATGACCCACATTTGCTATGGCAGTGGACAGGAGGACTTCTCTAAAATGGCAGCAAGTTTTTCCTAGGGACCTTGTGACAACAGCTTGTATTCTGACTGCAGGGATATCTATGATGGCCTGAGTAGTGCAAAACACAACCAGTAAAAATAAAAAATAGTTTATTAAAAAAAGGTGTACAGGTGTTTACAGAGTAGCTCTTGACACTACTGAGAATTTTGCAGAAATAAAGACTCTAAGTGGAGAGTCTCAGCACACAAAATAGCAGAAGAGACATACTGTAGCTGGCCGAAGGTGCCTGGTCATCCACATCAATCAAAGTGCCCTCTGACCTGCTCCGTGATATCTCTCCACTGGTTAGGGAATCTGTTCCACTACTGGAAGAGCTTTCATCCTAGGAAACAGTTAAACATATTAAAAAAACCATCAAGTATATTTGGAAAAGGAAACTGTTGACAAGTAATTGAGCTTTGTTCCTATGATGTGACAGAAAAAAAAAAAAGCCCCCCAGAGTTCTGGTTTATGAGTAAATTTATGGAGTCTGCCCAAGAGCATCACAATCCTGAGTGAATCTTACTATACGGTTTGTAGTAAAAACAACAGATGCTACAGCTGCAGTACATTGCATTATCCCAGTCCATAATGAAGTCCAGTAACTCACACAACTAAACATCTTGTAATTGGAACTGAGCCCATTTTACAATACCTTCTGTTCAGGATATCTTGAATAAAAGCTTTTTTTTTTTTTTTAAATAATCCTAATTCCTGTTTTCATGTAAATTTTACTAGGCTCATGAAAGTGGAAGAGATAGATCTGTTCCTTCCTTTGCCAATTAATATAGAAAGTATTTCCAGCCCTTTCTGTTTTGTTGTTCTTCCCATGCTCTTCCTAAGAGAACATCAGATCAGATTGTCCTTTTAGTTTGTACAAGAATGACTTACAGTACCTTTTGTTAGGGCCCACACCAGCACAACAGCCTGGGAGAGAACATTTAAGTCTCTCCTCTTCATTGTTCTGGCTATAAGAAGTCCTGTTTGGTTTTGAAGCAGTTTGAATGTGGACTGGGCCACATGAGAGCTTTAAACAAGACGCTGTGGTTGAAAGAGAAAGTCAACAACAAATCTATCACAAAGGCAGGGCAGAAGGGTCAACCCTCAGAGTCAGGCAACATGAGGATAAATCACTCAAGGTACCATTGCCTAATGCTATTATTAGCTGCCCAGAAAGAGGAGTTGCAGGTCATCAAAGTACCATTGGATACACCACATGCTGAAGTTACTGTGTCCCAGAAAGTGAAGGTAGAGGAAATAAAACATTCTAGGTATATTTGTGCAGAAGAGCTCACTAAATGAATGCTATAAACCAAGAGATCATTTTGTGACTTCCCAGAATCCTCTCCCTGACCTCTAGTGGGATATAAAGGCTGATGGGCAATTGATACATTAAAAAACATATGGAAGACAAACAAACAAAACAAAACAAAACAATACAAAACAAAACAAAAAAAAAAAAAACCCACAGAAACTAAAAAAACCTCAAACAAACAAAAAAACCCTCAAACAAACAAAAAAAACCCAAACAAAACAACCTAAATGTAAGCAGAAAGAAAAAAAAAAAAAAGAAAGGGTATGTAAAAAGCTATTAGATTTCTCAAGTCCATTCACAGCACACAATAATCAGTTTTGTTCAGGTGTCTGGAACATTGCAGCCTGCTCCTTCTGCCGCAGAAACTGCATCCTAATCAGATATCATTTTATCATGTTTAAAATGGAAAAAAAAAAAACCAAAAACATGTAATGTCCTGAGCTTACTGTGGCTGTAAGAAAAAAGGAATTTTCAGTTACAGTTCTAGTAGGTGAGTTATGGGAAAAAGGAAGCATACCTTATATCAAAGCATTACTGAATAGAAATGGGAAGTCAGCTGTCTGTTTCCACTGCACAATGCAATAGTTTTAAGACATCTTTTTTTCCCCACTATAAATGTAAATTGGTACTTTTTGTTCTTTCCACAAGAACTACCTTCAGCTAATGGCAACCTGTTCAGCTGCTGATTTGAACTCAGGAAGGACACAATGCTTAGGTCAGACTAAGTCTGACAGTCACCCAGACGTGCTGCTGTCACAGGACTGTAAAGACTTTCAGGTTCCTCTGTTGCCAGAAATCTAAGGTGTTGACCTGAGAAGTCACGATTTCAGATGGTAGTAAAAGTTAGCCTCCAAGACCAATATTTTGTGGTTTCTGCTACTGATGCACCACCAGAATCAAGCTGGAAACTAAAACATGTTCTTAATCCCAACATTGTAGTTCCAAGATCTTGCATCCCACTTGCATAAAAATATCACTGTTCCTCTCATCTCTAATAGAGACAGTATCTTTTATAACATGTACTGCTTGCTTCAAAGGAAACAAGTTTCATTTCCTGCTGCATCTCAAAATGTTGAAAAACTGAACACACAGCAGAAACATGCAAAATTTTTACCTTGGGATTCTACTTTAGGTCTTGGGGAGGTTTAATCACCAGTGTTAGGATGTGCAGTCTAAAATTCCAATAAGTGTACAAAAAACAAAGTCCACTTTTTACAATACCCATGTATTTGCCATCACTGATCACTGATGACTTACTGATCAATGAACATATTAATCTAAGAATGGTTCTTTAAAAAGTTAAAAACCCCACAATTATTTCTGTAGCTTTATGAAGTGGAAAACAGTAAGGATGAGGAAAAAACACAAGAATGTAAGTAGATGCATAGGGTCTAAAATAAGAAACCACGGTGGAAGGGAGAGAGTATATTGACAGAAGGGGTATATTGACAGAGACATGACAACAAGATTGCATATGGAAGTTTTATAAATGTTAAGAATTTCTGCAAATAGAATAAGCCATTTCCTAAAAGCTCCCTCTGGGAATTCCTTAAAACCTTCACCATTAGCCTGGCACAAAGACTGAAACAGAAAACCACTTTCAAAAATAAGTCATGCCCCACTCACAGAAGCATGTCTTCAGGCCAACCAGGAAGATGATGGGAGAATGGGGGACATACAAACATTCCTGCACAAAATATAACCACATTTGGTCAGCGTGTCAGGGGATGTGGGAAATGATGGGATCAAGTTGTACACACATGATCGGGTTCTGGGCAATGGGCCTCCTGAACAGAGTTACATTATCCAACACCAAAGTGGGGTCCTTGTCTCTCCTGTGTTCCAGCCTTAGTGCTGGGAATTCATAAATCTGCAGTGCCTTTGTATGAGACTAGGAAAACAAGAAAACTCAATGTTCCCCCTTTTCCATGGGTACATTCTGTGATAAAATGGCACCAAATGAAACTTTTGGTAGGACAGCTCTCTTAATTAGGAATTTACCTGGGCAAATCCAGAAGAACAATCATTCACAAGAGAAGAGAGATTAATGCATGTAGGATATAAAGCCATGCTGATAAGCCATGAAAGGGAAAGGTATGAAAACTTTTTGCTACAAAAAGGGGGAATTATGTATAGGAAAAATAAGAAGCTAAGCTTTTCATTTGCTGTAGCTACTGAGTAAGAATTATGTAAGATGACAAATGCTTAATGATGCAAAGAATTATCTGACTAATGGTATGTCAGCTCACAGTGTGAAGTGAGCAGGGAATGAAGAAGTGAAGAGGTTGGAAAGGAAACAGTTATGGACATGACCAGTGAGTGAACCTGAGTGACTGCTGAGAGATATGGCATTTTTCCAGATGAAGGCAAGAAACAGTCTGCCAGGTGCACTCTGCTATTCAAACCTGGAGTGTATTGCTTGACCCATAAAAGGAGGGGACTCAGGACCCAGAGTGCTAGTAGCAGGCACATTGCAGTGCTGTTACAGTGGGAGAAAAATGCATTAGAGGTAGAAAGTTCCATTTTAGAGAAGTCAGGAGACATTTGCTGTAAATATCATTAATGGCATTTTTTGCTGCATGGGATGCCTCCAGAAATCTCTTCCAGGTCTTTTAAAACTGAAGTGCACTTTTGTTGTGTTTTGTTTGTGGGGGGTTGTTTGTTTGTTTGTTTGCATGGGGGAGGTTGTTTGTTTGTTTGTGTTTTTGTTTGTTTGTTTGGTCATCTTTCTACCAAAGAAAACATGTCCTGCTTTGCTTATAATAGTGGTAAGGAAGAAAATAAAAAGAAGTGCAAAAAGCACACATTTCCCCAATGACTTTGCCTTCAAAAGTGAAAGATAACACATTTCTTTGTGTTTCTAAAGTATCAACATTCCAGAGTAAAACACTAGCAATCCTCCTTTCATTCCACCTGAAACCTGTTCAATGTTCTTCAAAAGCAGGTTGTGTTAAGAGCAGAGCTCTCCTGTGTCTCTCTGTCTCCCTATGAACTCCTACATGGCTCTCACACGGATGGGTGCTACTCAGTCATATCATTATTCACAATGATTCACGGCCTTTGTATCCACAAGATGAAGCTTATGCATTTACAAAAACAAGACAAGCAACAAAAGCATGTGATGGAGATGTTTTTCATTCTTCAAGCTTACTTTTGGCCGTTATGGCGAAAAATTACTTGCTGAATATGTAGGTTGGTTTGTTAGACTTACTTTACAAGTCTATATCTGAAAAAAAGGAGTGAGGTATATTCACCAAAATTTTAAATACAGTGTCTCTGATCTGACCAAATACTGAGTATACTAAATTATTTAAATTCTATTAAATAGAGAGAAGAAAATCTAAAGAGAAAGCAGTACACAGAAGAGAGATGTTTTCAGAAGGTGCTACACATCACTATCAAATCTAAAACATTGCCTGTTCTCAGCAGACTTACATGTTTCTAGCTAAACATTAGTTACACTAGTAGGTCATATTTTAACAGTCCCTCAGTACTCGCAGCCTCAATCAGCTTCACACAGCTCAGAGGTTGGTGAGAGGTGATTGGACACGAGTTTAGCAATCTTTGACTACTAGGCTGAAAAATGGTACTGTAGCTAGTGATAGTAAAGAACAGCACATGAAACCTTCAGTTTAAGTGGTAAAGTCTTTGACTTCTCTCTTAGCCTGGTGTATGTGAGGCAGTGAAGGAAATGCAGCTGTATCTCATTCCGAACAGAGACAGAAATGGCTTTTAATGTTCAACCTCAAGACATCTCAGCCCTATATTGCCCACTTACTGATTCTTGGCAGCAATATTAAAGCTTTAGTGTGATCCTGTTACTCGTCACTTTATATAATGATAGAAAACCATTCTCAATTGATATATGTATTAGTTTATTCTGTTATTAAAGAGTTGCCAAGACTGGTACCTATTTTATCAAATTCTAAAGATTTATAACCCCATGGGAACTGCAGAGCCATTCTCACTCCTTCCTGAGCCCAGGGTTTAAGCTTTCTGCAGACCCAACATATCTCAGTGCTGCTGCTTGTAACTGATGTAATTGTGGCTTGTAATGCTTCATGTGAGCTAGCACTAAAGGGTAGAGTAGTCTCAGCACAACAAAAACAGGAATTGAAGTGGGTCATCCTCTCAGTAGATTTCCACAAATTCACAAGTGGGTTTTTACACCCTCTGCATGACCCAGAACTGACTGCTTTACAGCCCAGCTGGGGAACACTGAGAAAGTAAAAAACACTATACCATAGACCACTTCCTCTACAAGGCAAATATCCATCACTCCATTCCACACATCCACACTTCTAAAATTGCTTGTTGTAAGCATAAGGGCTAGAGCTTTTATTTTCAGTTATAAAATATACACATGGGAATATTGCTTTCCAGAAGCCTCAAGAATGTATAGTTAAGTTTTGATGATGTCTTTTGGGTTTCAGATAGCACTCTGAAGTGTTCTATGGTTTCTCTTTGGCTTCAAGGAAAAGAAATATATTGCCTCTACTTAACATTACTAAGTAGCTTTTTAAAGAACAGGAAAGGGGAAGTAAAGATGTCGCAAATGAATTAAAGGATCCAACTTTGAACTATCAAATTGTAATATTTCTTTTTGCTGAACAGAGAAAACTTTGCAAGTTTATTAGCATAATTCTTCTATGAATTCATTTCCTTACAAAAATTAATTTCTTTTCCTCTCAAAAGCCTCCAAAACTAATAATAGCTAAAAATCACACTGGATTCTCACTTATTGTATGTAACCATATATACTTCAGAAGAACACACAGACTTTTGGAGGTCTCATGAAAACACTATATCCTTCACAGAGATTACAATACTACAGGTTATTACTGACTGCAATGCCACCAGAGTTATTCCTTCAAAATGGGTGTTGAAAACACTCTGTAAGGAACATCTTTTATTTAGCAGTTAAAAAAAAAAAAAAAGGTAAAGTGGTTAAAAAAAAAAAGTAAGTTTCCATTTTTAGGTGCTGCAAGTGTTTCAATGCCACCACAATACATGCAACATGGCAGAGCAAAGGCAAAGCTTCTATGTATCATGTTCTGCATGTAAACTGGAGGCCTGTTGCCCATCCTTGGATACTTTTAATGTTTGTTAGGATGAAACAAAGACCTCAACTGACAACATTTTTTAACAACCTAGAGGAGTTGGAAGCACCTGGAAATTGCAAAATCTCTGCTAGCTATTTATATCCTTGTGATATATAGCTGTGATCATGGGTTTCTAAGTATAGAATACCTCTGAAGTACTCACATTATTTTGTTATCCTTGTTTCTTCTTCTGTTTTTATTAAATTTTTACTCACATCCAAGCTGCATGTATAAATTACACAGGTTTTTTTTAACTGAGCAGCTTACCTGTTAGTGGCAAGTGGAGATAAAGCCTTAGATACCTGCACACTAGCTTGGTTTAGAGAGCACTCCCAACTCCCAGTATTTATTATGCTCTTCCCCACAAAACGTTCATGTCTCTGCCTGTTATTGTCAAAAGGCAGTTTTGCAGAGAGACAGATATGAGCTGTGGTCTTTGAGGGCAGGAAACAGTGGTGGGGGACAGAAGTAGCAGTAGCGTTAACAGTAGTGAATAATTTACAGTCTCAGAGCTAACTCCAAGAATAATAAAGGAAATTTATTTTTTAAAAAACCAGAAAATCTTAGTATACCTCAGAATCACAGGGGCATGACCAAAAACAAAATCAAAACCAAACCAAACCAAAAACTAACAACAACAAAAACCAACAACACAACAAAACCAAAACAGCACACCAACAAGAGAGGCTTCCTCTGTTCCAAAGACTTGATTTTGGCAGCATCTTACTCTTTAACAGACCTTCAGTTCTATATATAAAACAGCACGTCTCCTATCCACCCAAAAAGCAAGTAAAGGATACAGATTCCAGATAAACAAACCCAGGTCAAATAGTGAAGTAGGTCTTCATTGGGAACTGACAATGGGGCACTTAGGAGTTTATTTTTTTTCTATGAAATACATCTTTTAAATATAAGGACTGAGCACAGGCAGGGGAAAAATCCCCCTTGACTTTCACCATTTAAGTATCTCATCTGGTCCAGCAATGTTATAACAGAAATCTGAAAAGAGCTGTGCTCTCTCCAGCAGCATCAGGGAGAAGCAGAACACACCAAGGAACCCACCTGCAGAGAAGTCTCAGCGTTTTACCTTCTCCTGGCTCTTAAAATTCTTAAAATTATAATTGTAATTAACATTAAAGACAGATTTTAAGCACCTGTATCATCTGGATATGCTGCAAATCCATATAATGGGGTTTCTGCTATTCCAGGCTAAAAGTGATAAAGCAATGTGGCTATCACTATGCCAGAACCCAGTCTTGAATATCCAGATGTGGAACTAAATTGCCTGTCAGTGTGTTGCCTGGATACTGGCATTATTTTGGACAGATGCAGACTGAAGATGCATTGGCAAAACACTCAATGAGAAGCTTGAAGGAAATTGAACATGATATCTAGGCATATAAAAGATGCCTTTATTCCCCTGGTGTTCTGATTTCAGCACACTGAGGTGAGCACCTGTAGAAAGATATCAAGGGACACTTCAGTGTGCTCTGCTTTTGATGAGATAGGGGACTAGAAGGGTCTCTTTCCATCAGCATGACAGACTTTTGCTCCAGGACAAAGGAAATCATATCAGAAAGCCTGCACTGTCAGCTGAACCTTTTTATATGGAACCACATTAGTTTGGTGTTGGTTGAGAGGGACAAAAAAACCCAACCCAAACCATAAAACTTCCCCCCTACCCAAATATTATCAATTTAACATGGTAATACACTTAGAGAATTTGTTTTCCAGTGTTTAAACTATGTCAAGCAAGCTTTCAAAATGTACAAACTAGACAAGAAGTAGCCCCAGTTGTGTAGGGCAGGAATGGGCGGCAGGAGGCAGGGATAGGACAGGACTCAAGTTAGTCACTTGTTCCATATCTCCTCGGGAATATAAAGGGAGATTGATATTGAGAGGGCAGAAGAAATGGAAGATGGGTGACACATCGCCGGCTCAATATGGGGGAAAAAAAATTAATAAAACAGTCAGCCGCCTGTGTTGGGAAAATGATTCCATTAAATAGGGTAGAAGAAACTAAATCAATTTGGCAAGGACTCCTCAGCTGTCATTAGAGGTTTGTTTAGAGAGTTAATAACTGTAAGCATAATAATTCTTCAGTGCCTCCACGAATTACATTTTGCTTTACTTGACTGACCACATAACAGACACAAGGAATATTTAACAGCACAAATAGTATGTTTGATAGATTTTAATAATATTTACAAGGAAAGACTGATAAGTATTTTTCGTCTATTGATCTGTTTTAACTGAGGAACATGTTTAATAGTCCTTGACACTTTAGGAACATAGTGAAGAGAGCAGCAGAGAGGGATTCTTAATCACAGGGACACTTTCCAATGCACACTGCAAAAAGTGCACTTTTTATGGCAATTATAGTCCCCAAAGTTTGGCTGGAACTCTTCTCCAGCAGAGAGACGTCATTGCATTTAAAATATTTGTGCCTGTGCTGTTAATTATAGGCCGAGTTGTCCATTAAGCTACAGCTGCCAATATTTTAAAGTTATTTTTGACACTGTAATTTTGAAGGGAAGAAGAGAGGGTATTTCATAACTGTATTTTGTTCTCTAAAAGCCAAATTCAGTACCTTGCATTATATTCCAGACTCTCCCTCTGCATAGGAATTACATATGCCCTTGACAAGCAAAAACCACTCTTTTTTCTATCAAATGATGATTCATGTTTAAATGAATAGTTTCTCTACTAATGAAGGAAATTTTAATCTCTGAATTGTACTTTTAATTATTTCTTATTAATAGGATCATTAACAGAATATTTTTACTGAAATCTTATGACTGCCAAATCAACTCTAAAATGGTAATGATCCAGCAACAAAATGAAGTCAGAGGAAGATAACCTGCCATGCAATATCAGATCCCATTTAATAATCCATCTCTGATCACAGACTACTTACTTTAGAGGAAGAAGTAAAAATTCCTACATATGAAAACAAGGAAGAACTGCTTCCAGTATTGCTGGTAGTTTTAAAACTGAATCAGGGGTGATTTTATCTTAAAAAAACAAAAACAAACAAAAACCCAACAGAACCGAACCCCCCGAAAAAAACAAAAAAAAAAACCAAAAACCCACCATCAGTCTGCAGTATCACTGTGGATCTTCTAAAGGAACGGTCAAGTTCAAGAACATTTGAGGCAACAAGTTTCTAACAAATTGCACGCCTGTGTGTGTCTAAATTTAGTTCTTAAATATAGTTGCCTCAATGATTGAACCATCTATTCCTACATGTTGAGGGTATCTATACTTTTGTTCTTTACTATTTCACAGAATCACAGAATGTTCAGGGTTGGAAGGGACCTCAGAAGATCATCTAGTCCAACCGCCCTGCCAGAGCAGGATCACCTAGATCAGGTCACACGGGAATGCATGGATGGATTTTTAATGTCTCCAGAGAAGGAGATTCCACAACCTCCCTGGGCAGCCTGTTACAGTGCTCTGTCACCTTCACTGTGAAAAAGTTTCTCCTTATATTTACATGGAACCTCCTATGTTCCAGCTATTTGGTATGATAAGCAGAATATGTCCAGTCTCATCCATTTTTATGCAGCAGTGACAAAGTCACTCTTCAAAGATTGTTCTCTTCTTTTCTTTTTAGAAGTGAAAGTAGTAGTTCCAGACCTCCTCTTCCTCCAGTCCCTATATTCTATAACCACCTTTGTTCTCTCCACTGCACCACTGTCCATCTTCCCAGTAACAGTTCTCCCTCTGATGATGTATACCATTAGCCTGGATGCAATACCTCAGTGGAAAGTTAGTTTTGTCATCCAGGAAAACAACACTGTTATATTGTAATGGATAGTGGGTACAGTGGAAGTATTTTAAGGCTGTGTATTCCCTTGTCCTACCTCCCTGGAGGGCTCAGAGGCAGAAATCATTCCTGAGGTTCTCACCAGCCAGCTGGCTGACCTCCAATACCAATCAATGAACTGCTCTTACAACAAATCAGATAAACCCCCACAGTTAGCCCAGGCATTCCTATGCTGAGTTTAATCTCCTATTGTTTCTATTCTTCCCCAAAAGCAACAGCACAGCTCCATCTTGCTTTTCTTAATGGCCCTACCCCTCAAATCAGGCTGATACCCTCAAATAAAAATAGTGGGTGGAGTGATGCAGTTACAAATTGCTAAGAAAGTTGGACTAAAACCAAACTTATCAAATTCTCAAACAGTGCTTCTCATGTAATCCTGTAGAAAATCTTCAGGAAAGTGATTCAGAAATGCTGTGGATTATACAATTTACTAGACAATTTACAGACCGGGACCTCAATTTACCAGACATCTGCTGGAAATAACACAGCAGACAGGAAACAATCTAGGAGATTCCTGGAGAGTGTGGAAGATAACTTCCTGACTCAGCTAGTAACTGAGCCCACTAGGGGAGGTGCCTTGCTGGACTTGTTGTTTGCAAACAGAGAAGGTCTGCTGGGTGATGTGGTTGTTGGAGGCCATCTTGGGCTTAGCGACGATGAAATGATAGAGTTCTCAATTCTTGGTCAAGTAAGGAGGGGGGGTCAGCAAAACTATTACCATGAACTTCCAAAGGGCAGACTTCAACCTGTTTAGAACACTGGTTGAGAAAGTCCCTTGGGACTTTCTACTTTCTACAGTCCTAGAGGGCAAAGAGGCCCAGGAAGGTTGGACTTTTTTCAAGAAGCAGCTCTTAAAGGCACAGGAGCAGGCTGTCCCCATGTGTCGCAAGACAAACTGGCAGGGAAAACGACCAGCCTGGCTGAACAGGGAGCTTTTGCTGGGACTTGGGAGAAAGAGGACAGTCTACCACCTTTGGAAGAAGGGGCAGGCTACTCAGGAAGAGTACAGGGATTTAGTTAGGTCACGTAGAAGGAACATTAGAAGGGCAAAAACTCAGCTAGAACTCAGCCTGGCCACCACTGCAAGAGATAATAAAAAGTGTTTTTACAAATATATAAAGATCAAAGAAAGAACCAGGGAGAATCTCCACTCTTTATTGGATGCAAGGGGGAACATTGTTACCAAGGATGAGGAAAAGGCTGAGGTACTTCATACCTTCTTTGCCTCAGTCTTTAATAGTCAGACCAGTTATCCTTATG
Organism: Megaceryle torquata; assembly: GCA_024611175.1. NCBI lineage: Eukaryota > Metazoa > Chordata > Aves > Coraciiformes > Cerylidae > Megaceryle > Megaceryle torquata. The sequence goes on from JANIJG010016417.1 coordinate 39,534, forward strand.
GTTTTCAGTCCCCTGAGCCGGAAGATAGGGATGGATGTCAGAATAATCCCCTCACAATCCAGGAAATAGTAGTGAAAGACCTGATAAGCCAACTGGACACCCATAAGTTTACGGGGCTGGATGGGATGCGCTGAGCGTGCTGAGGGAGCTGGTGGAGGAACTTGCCAAGCCTCTCTCCATCATTTATCAGCAATCTTGGTCAACTAGGGAAGTCCCGGATGACTGGAGACTTGCCAACGTGACACCCATCTACAAGAAGGGTAGGAAGGAGGATCCTGGAAACTACAGGCCTATCAGCCTGACCTTGGCTCCAGGGAAGATTATGGAACAGCTCATCTTGGGGGTGATCACATGGTAAGTGCAGGACAACAGGAGGATCAGGCCCAGCCAACATGGGTTCATGAAGGGCAAGTGCTGTTTAACCAACCAGATCTCCTTTTACAATCAAGTGACTCACCTAGAGGATGAGGGAAGAGCAGTGGATGTTGTCTACCTGGACTTCAGTAAGGCATTTGATACCATTCCCCACAGCATTCTGCTGGAGAAGCTGGTGGCTCATGGCTTGGACAGGTGGACCCTTTGCTGGGTTAGAAGCTGTCTGGATAGCCAGGCCCAGAGAGTGGTGGTAAATGGAATTAATTCCAGTTGGCAACCACTCATAAGTAGTGTCCCTCAGGGCTCAGTTTTGGGACCAGTCTTGTTTAAGATCTTTATCAATGACCTGGATGAGGGGATCAAATGCGCCCTCAGTCTGGAAAGCATGCCTTATGAGGAGAGGCTGAGGGAACTGGGGTTGCTTAGTCTAGTGAAGAGGAGACCTTATTGCTCTCTACAACTACCTAAAAGGAGGTTGTAGCGAGGCTGGTGTTGGTCTCTTCTCCCAAATTACTAATGATAAAATGAGAGGAAATGGCCTCAAGTTGTGTCAGGGGAGGTTTAGATTGGATATGAGGAAGAAATTCTTCACTGAGAGAGTGGTTAGGCACTGGAACAGGCTGGCCAGGGTGGTAGTGGAGTCATCATCCCTGGAGGTGTTTAAAAAAATGAGTGGACGTAGCACTTGAGGTTGTGGTCTAATGGATAGATAAATGTTAGGATGAAGGTTGGACTCGATGATCCTAGAGGTCCTTTCCAACCCTAATGATGCTATGATCATCATCATAAGGTGCCTGAAGCTTTTATGTATTTAGACAGATTTAATCATGGAAAGGAATAACTACTTACTAACAGAAAAAAACAAAAAAATTTAACTCTTCATATACTTTTCCCTTTTTAACAAAGGTAAGGCAAGGTTAGTTCTTACTGTCTCCAAACCTCTCCTTTTGTACTTTGTGCAGAACATGAGTTCAATTGCTATGAAACCAAAAAAAAAAAAAAAAAAAAAAAAAAAAAAAAAAAAAAAAAAAAAAGTAAATACCTGCTTGTGAAAAGTACACGTCAGTGGTCACCTGACTGATTTTCTCCTCATACATAAAGTTCAACCTTCAGGGCACAACTTGCCAGAACATGAGTCCTGGCTGATTCAGCATCTAACAAGGCCTTATGCAAGGTACTAATCTTCAGCATTGATCCTGTAATTTATGAGGGCCTGAACATGAGCAGACGAGTTGAATATTAATGAAACTGGAGACACAAGGTGCTCTGCAGAGATCAAGAGCTAGCTCATCTGCCAGACAGGCCTGGCTGGCACAAGTGGTAGAAAGCTTTTTTCCCCTCTAGAATTAAGGCAACCTATAGCAACATTAAATCTGCTATTGATCTGAAGGTTGCAAAGTTCAATGCCTAAGCTGTTGGTGTAGCTTGAAGAGTATTTATACCAGGAGAAACTGGTATGTCAGTCTTGTCAGGGTGAGTATATGCATATTTATACAAATGAGCTGCATTTATGTAAGAGTTATGCTATCAAAACTGCTCTGATACCAACTTATGAGCAGGTACCCATTAATGTTCTACAGAAACAAAGCACATTTAATTAGTTAAATGTATTTACAGTGCAAAAATAGAGTACAAGACTAGTATGTGGGCTTTTTTTAGAAAGAGCTGAGAGACCAGGTGTCTGAAGAAAAACTGGCAGCCGCAATAATATCAGCATTAGCTCTTTTAGACCACAATCAAATATTCACTCAAGTCTTGAGGATCCACTGAGTCAGCATAGCTAAGGCTATTATACAATGGGCAGTGAATGGGGACTTGGATCAGCTGCCTCTTACTGCTGGGCTCAAAAGGATCAGGTGGAGTAATGGTGAGCAGCCTTTTGGTATGGGTTGAGACCAGTGTGTGCCATTGGCAGACACCTTTGCTGCTCTGTTCCACAGGTTAAGGCAGAAAAGACTAAGGAGAAGCTCCTTGAAAAATTAGCCTCAGAGTACCTAAATTTAGGGAAATTAATTTCATGTAAGTGATGAGAAGGAAACAACTTGTTGCTTTTTTTCCTTTTTTTATTATTTTAAAACTTGGGTTTCTTGCTTGAGTTCCTGACACTCAATTCATTGGCAGAGATGAGGTCACACCATAACAGCTGATAAGTGGAGCAGTAAAGTGCCACTGACGCAGAGGCTTCCACGAGTGACCTGTCTACATCACTGTGATGAAGAACAAAACTGGCCTGTGAACTTCCTTTCCTTTTCCAAAAGATGCTTTGTATTCTGAGAGATAAAAAGGAAACTGCAGCCAGCATGAGATCTCCCAGCATCAATTAGTCCTGTGGTGGAACCAAAGAAAAAGAAAAAAAGTGAATGTGGAATTAAATGAACCTTGTTTGTGAAAGATTCTTCCTTTCAAAGCCTTCTAATAAAATAAGGATTGAAAAGTTGAATTTTTAAGTAGCTGTTACTAGATCTGTGGTTAGGAACTTCATTACCTTTCTGCGAAGCTTTAGATCAAGAGACTCCCCACCTAAAACTTTCCCCACAAAATAAATAAAAATTATCCTGTAGTTTGCAGAATGAATGTCAAACATTTTTTAAAAGGAGGTGCCATGTTTTTAAGTGTATGGAAGTCATATTCTGCACATACTTAATTAAAGTTTTTCTTAATAAACACTTTTCTATAGAATGGAAATCTTTAGACAGTGATTAACCAGGAAGATCATGGAATAAAAATGAATGCTATTAGTCTAAATCACTTATTACAGTGGAAGAAAACCTGGCTTAAGATTTAGAGGATGAACTACAATTTTATCTTGTCATTGAAAAGAATATATAGAAAATAATAATACTACATGTCAGAAAGCAGAATTGGTCCACAGCTCCCCTGCCTATTATCTTGTTCTGTCCATGATGCATGTTCTTGATGTGAGATGACTTTATTCCAGTTTTGTGATATTTTAGAATCACTTCATACTTTCTCTGAACATGAGTATGGTGGGTGCAAAGCAGGAAAGAATAAGATCAAAGACCTATTCTCTGCTGCCAGGCATGAGACTTTACAAGAGACACCAGACTTAGGAATGTCAGATGCTTGTCTAATAGCTGACAACTACAATGAAGTGAGGGCAAAAGTCATTCCCAACCAGACTATATTTAAAACTGCTAACTTGAGCAGACTTCATATTTTAGGAAATGTGTCTTAAGATTCATCTTTGAAACTCTGCTGTGTGTTTCTAAGTTCAGACATCAGCTCCATAACATTTTTAAATGAGAGATTTACTGAGCCAGGTACTGCACAAAACGAGCTATAGGGAAAGTTACATCTTACCAATGACAACAAAATATCCTATATTGCACTATAGCAAAGCTAATTTAGAAACCATCTGCTGTCACAAAACTTCTATCTGGATTCATGCATTGGAAAGAATTAGTTTCATTTATGCTCTGAGGTGGTGTGTTGCTCAGAGACCTATCAAGTGCTAGATTAGCTGTGAATGTAACGTTAAATTCCAGTTAATGCATAAACAGATGGAACAAGATCACTATCCAAAGGGTCTGGTGGATGTGTGCCAAATCACTGAGTGGGCACCAAGCTCAGGGGCCAAATTCTTCACCACATGAATATGCCCTGCTCCTGCCAAAGTCAGTGAGAGCAATGTGCCTATGTTGCATGGCAGAGCGCTTAATAATGGAAAAAGATATATTTCTACAGAGGAAACTTTCTTGTGCTCTTAACGAGTATTGCTTGGTGGCTTTTTGGCTTTTTCATATAAGCCTGCAGAGCTGTGGGATATTGAGAAAGTAGATACTGGATGAAATCCTGGTTCCACGAAAGTCACTGAGAAAATTCCTATTGACTTCCACAGGGTCAGCTTCCATCTACAGTACAGTCCCTCGTGTATTCTTTCTTGGTGACACCCAAATAAAATGTGCTTTGCTTACAAATCAACTTTTTTTTTCTTTTTTTTTTTTTTTTAAGCTGCTAGCTCTTTCAGCTCAGCGTGGTAGCTGAAATACAAGCTGTGCTCTTCTCTGCATCTCCTGTTATTACCTGTCATAAAGAATCCACAATTAGGGTTTAGCTGGCAATTTTGTTGCTGATGTATGAGGCAGATGAAGATCCAGATTGTTCTTCCAAAACTGTTTTAGCTGTATGTTGCCAATATAATAGCTTTTTGTGCTGGTGTTGGAATAGTAAGCACATATGTACCTCCATTGACACTGCCAGATTGGAAGCCAAATAAAATCAGTGGGATGGACTCTCACCTAGTAGAAAATGAATATACATCACAATGTTGCTATCATTTAATTTCTAAAATCCCTTAGCTGGATTTACCAGAACAGCTATTGTAGTGTACCTGATCTCTGCAGGAGTTCTTTCAATGACTTCAGTGACAGAAGAAGCAAACCTTTAATAATTGACACCTGTACCTGCAAACACACACAGGAAGAAGCTGATAGTTTAAATTTTTTTTCAAACAAATGTGATTTTAAAGAACCATAGGTAGAAAATAAATATTCGTGGAAATGAGCATTCCTACAATACCACAGTAATCTGTTGAGAGACTACTGACTGAAGAGTGAGAAATGGAAGACAAGAGAGGATGAGTAGGGAACAAGATAGAGTGTTCAGAGTATGAAGAGGAACTATTTTTCTACAGATTGACCAGTGGAGCAGGAAATGTATTGTACCTGACTTAGAAATTTAAGTCAGGCAATTTCTTTATACATGGAAAACATTAGTTTTCAAGCTGTATGCAGGAAAATCTAGTTGGCCTACATCTTAATCTCTATAGCTGTTGAAGCCAACTAGTACAATAACTTGTGGAGGGTGTCAGAAAACTTACATGTCTTTCTGTAAGAAGTAACTCTAAACTGTATTTCTGTCCTGTTGGAATAAAGACAAGTTAAAATTTTTCCTTTTGCCACAGAATGTAAACATCAAGTTAATCATTATTATATATAGAATAATTTCACATCAAACCACAAAAAAACAGGAAAAAATGACTAAGGAAATAAAGCAAATCTATCACATTTTTTATAATTAAAAATGTTATTGAAATAATTGAATCATTCCCATGTAATTTATGTTTTCTCAAAAGAATAGTTCTCTTAAAATAGTTTGACCCTATCTATTTATAGCTATTGTTTGTTGTCTTCTTATTATTTCTTTCTTTTTGCATTACTGCTCAAATAATTTCAAATTGTGGTTTGTGCTTATATTGTAACACAAAGCATTGAAGCCAGTGACATCTATTAAAATAGCCTGTGTCAGAGATTATGCTGTATCTACCTCATCCTGAGGCATTTTCCTGTGATCTCTTTGAATTAATTTAATTTGAAAATGCTTTTCTGCAGTTAAAGTTTGACGAATAATAACTGGTTGTTTTGGAAACTGAATAACAAGAAATAACTTCAGACCTTTTTGTCAAGCCTCTAATTGTTTTGTTTATTTAAATTAGGAAAACTGTATGTCTACAGACATGTTATGGTTTCTCAAGATTATACAGCATGGTCTCTGCCCAGCAGCAAAGATTTGTAAAAAACAAAATCTGTAATTAATGTTTATTTTCACATACTATTGTAAATAGAGAGTGAAAAAAATTAAACCAAAAAGCACTCACCTATTTCCAAAAAAGGAAAGGCTGGTTTAGTAGCTCTTTAGTTAATTGAAGGCCTTTGTCCTGCTTGAAACATGAATGGAACTCTGGGACATGGCCTATCCTCAAGAGCCAGGGTGGTTATCATGAACCATCTCTTGAACACTTGGGGACCTTCCTTGTAATGAGGATACTCTCTTGCTGTCAGGCTCTGGTCTGAAGCATCATCATGTCTGTCCAAAATCACAGAATATTGTGCCTTGAGCTGGCACCATAACAAAACCCCACTGATTCAGACCTGGAGTGACAACACTTACTGCTTTCTTTTATGTCAACAAATGGCACAGGATTAGGCACAGTGCCAACATGTAACAGGAACCAGCCTCTGAGAAGGGCATGCTCTAAATTGAATCAGACAAAAAGGAAAGCACAAAGATTATTTCTATCTTATGAATGAGAAAAGCATTACAGAAATAAAAGCCTTGTGAGAGAGTTCACATGGTCTCAATGTGCATAAATACCTGAAGGGAGGGTGCAAAGAGGACAGAGACAGGCTCCTTTTTGTGGTGCCCCATAGCAAGACAAGAGACAATGGGTACAAACTGAAACACAGGAGGCTCTGTCTGAATACCTGGAAATGCTTTTTAATGGTGACTGAGCACTGGCACATGTTGCCCAGGGAGGTTGTTGATTTTCCATCTTTGGAGATATTCAAAAGCTGTTTGGACACGGTCCTGGACAACCTGCTTGAAGGTGATGACCTGCAGAGGTACTTTCCAACCTCAACCATTTTCTCATTTTGTAATTTTGTCACATCAACAAATCTGGAAACCAACCCTGCCATTGCTCACCCTCAATCCAATGGTGCAAGAAGACCCCTACTCTATGCTTCTGAGCCAAAGTTATTTAAGGAATAGTTTATTCACTCATTTTGATGTTATTTTCAGGAAACAACAAGACTTAATAAGAAGCAAATATTCAGATTCCTAGATATACTTAGATCTCTTTATGCGGCTCTGGAAATTCAGGGGTTATACATAAGCATGTGATGTAGAAATGACTTACCTTGTCACAGAAGTGTTTCCTCACATTTTTATATCTATTGCTGGCACAGTGGTTTCAGTTGCATATTCCTGATTTATAGAGATACAAAGGAATACAAAGTATATCTGGATAGGGGTTTTTTTTTAATTTAACTTTAAATGTAACTATGAATTTGGCTTAGTAAATTCATTGTGTATTTCACTAGCCTGGCAGGTTTTGCTCTGGTGAATGTTTTTTTTTTTTCCTGCATTTTCATTTGGGCTTTTTTTTTCAAGTTGTGATGCCCTGTTTATCAATATTACATAGATAGGGCCATATACAAATAGCTTATCTATCTTTCCATGCTAAAAAAAGATTTCAGAAAAGGTTTTGCTTAGATTCTAAACAAGTAACATTTTTAGTTGACATATTTAAATTATTTGAATGCTTAATCAGGGCAATCAAATTATTCTCTGAAAGTACAAATATTCCTTCTAAATCAGTAACCAAAAGGAGGAACATTAAATAATTTGAAGCAATGATAAGAGGAATATAATATAAAAAGACAGTCTCCTGTAAAGAACATTGGTGGTTTTTTTTTTTTTTTCCTGTATTCTTCAAATTCCATATCTTGGTTTGTAACCTATATCTACAGTGAGGGTAACCATAAATTAATTATGAATGACAACACAATCTTCCAGTGGTGATGGTTTTCCCTGAGGTACTACAGCTCCAAGACATAGCTGATGAATAAAAAGCTGCATGTGATGTGGTAGGAGTAGGCAAAGTTAAAAACCATAATTATTCTGTAGTTAAATATGGTTGCAGGAGGCTTTTACTCATATCCATCCCCACAGGTTAGATTCTTGGGTGATAATTCATTGGTTCAGCTCCGCCAGATTTAAAATATATTAATGCACTCAATGCCTAATATTAAGTTTATTTAAGTCTGTAAATGATATAAATTTATCTGTTAGATCTATGTTGGGTTGTATTTGACCACATTAATATATTAATCAATTAATATATGTTAATTCAATAACATGTTTTTTTTTTCCTTCCAATTTCCAAATATCATTGAAGAGGAAGCAGAAATTTACGCTGTTATTTCTAGAATGATACTGAAGAGAGATGAGGTACCATGACCAGAGGGAAAATGTATTTTCTGTTTATTATATTTAAACAATCTCTCTTTTTTTTTTTCCTCCAAAACATTTGTTTCATAAAAGCATCTATTTTCTGAACTGTCACCATTTTTCATGTAGGGATCTTGCAGGCATGATATAATCTACATTTCATTTTTTAAATAACTTTAAAATATTTTTAAAACATCAGGTGTACATTTAACATTTCATTTTCAAAAGGAAAATACTGGTTTGGGGGCATTTCATTTTGATTAAAAATTAATTTTTGAGGAAAATAAAGAGTTCAACTATATAAACTATAATTCTATAAAAATTATTCCTAATACACTTGGAAGAAAAGACCCATATCAAATGTACTAAAAGAGAAACATCCTAAAATGGCTGGCAGGTCATAAAAATAGTTTCTAAATTTTTTTCATAGTAGTGTAAAGCAGTCAAAAGATGGAAAGAGTAATTGGTGACTTCTGCAAAAACAATTTAAATTGAGAAAGTTTGCAACAATGGTGAGGAAGATCATGCTTTCATGAGAGACAGTCTGTTCAGGCCCAGAGAAATTAGAAATGTAAAAAGCAAATGGAAATTAAGACTCCTAAAGGTGGCTGACATGGCCTAAGGCAGCATTCTTCCTCCACCACCTAAGGTCTGATGAAGGCTGTCTCTTATAGTACAGTCCCAGCTCTGAGAGAAAATGTCATTCCTGTGAAGATAACCTGCTCCATTCTATCAGAGGTTGTGATACTTGCAGATGCATTTTAAGGAAGGCCTGATAGTCTATGAAGGTTTTACCTTCACATCTATAATATCTATTAATATCTCTTAAGATATTTCTTAGACTACTATTGTTTTATTTTAGGATGCTTTGATTTTCTGTCTACACACACGAAAAAAACAAATCAAAACCAAACAAAAACCCCAAAACAAACAAACAAACAAAACAAAAACCCCAAACAAAACAAAACAAAAAACAACCAAACAAACAAAAAAACAAAACAAAACAAAAAAACCAAACAGAGCCTCAAAAAATTATGCAGCAATAAGCAATTTACAAAGTAGTTTTGTGTAATTATCATATGGAGCTATAACACACAATGTCAAAAAATGTAGCAGGAACACATGCTGGGGAATGATCTTTGAATCAGAAACCAAAACATGGCTCTGTGCTTACCTTTTCAAGATGGAAAAGTGCTAAGCAGAAGTGAAAATACTATTGCAATATCACTGTTAGAAATTATGAAAAAATCTGTCCTTACTATTACCTAGTACTCTTTGTTCTGTTAGTTAGGAAGGTATGGGTTTTTTTGGTTTGTTTTTTTGGGGTTGTTTTTGTTTTGTTTTGTTTTGTTTTTTTCTGATTGCTCAACTGCAGTAATTGCTGCCAGATGGATGCAATTTTAAGATCATTATTTGTAATCTTTCCTGTGCCCTCAGTATTTTATCCTGAAACAATTGCAATTATGATGTTCCTTGGCAGATTTTTTTTTGCTGAGATACATTCTTTTCTTGCTCACCCAGGTTAAAACTAAATTAAACATTGTACAATTTAGCTAAGGAATACAGCTTTGTTGATATGCTGTTATTTTTAGCATTGAATTAGAAGGAGTCAGAGAGCTGATTAGCAGTACAGTATGATAGCACATATCATTAAGGCTCATGCAAACCTAAGTGCACTATCTTGTTTCACCACATGCAGGTGGTAATTAACTGTGTAAGCAGAGCTCTCCTGGCATGAAATGTGGCAGTACCTAAGTGAGAGGAGATTTTGATGATGGGTCCCAATTTCTTTGTCAGATATGTGTGAACTGAGCTGACTGAAATCCATGGGAACCACAAGCACCAAGGGCAACCAGCAGTACAGAGGACTCGAGGTGTGTCTTAGGGATAGTTGTTTCAGATACACTTGTTCTTCAGAGATATAAGGCCAGAATTCTAACATAATATTACATCTATAGCATATATCCATATAAAGCCCATATGTGATTCTATTAGGTGAAAAAAAAAAAAAAAAAAAAAGCAGGGTGCCTTTGTCCTCCTGCTGTTAACACTGGACATCTTTATGTGAACTCCCTGATCCCATGACAGTGATGTGACTGGACAACCTTCCCAGCCAGTCAGCAGATCTGCCTGATGCAGCTAAACTGTCATCCATATACAGAAATTATTGACCAAAAATGGTCTCAGTTTTATAGATGGATGTAGTAGGATTTTATTCTAGCAATATATCCTCTATTGTTTCAGCTGTAAAAACTATTTGTAAATCTTGACTAACTAATAGCCTTACACAGCTATACCAAATTCAACTTACATTTCATTCAGTAGAAAGATTTCTACCAACTAGACAAGGTATTGGATCAGACTATTGATCTTTAATAAAAACATATGTTATAGATACTAACAATTTGCTGGATATAATCCAAGAAAACCTATAATTTCCAGGCATGTTGACAAATCACTTTTTCAACTCTATGCCTTCTGAGCTTAACAGTTTGGACTCCTTTTTTCACTTTCTCATAGTATGTTTCTTATAAAAATGATTATTACAGTTTGGCAGAGAAAAGGGGTTGATAGAGGTATGTACAGCTGAGGGAAAACCTTATTGTTAACCATTAATTCCTATTTTTGCCTAACACTGAAAAAATAGGAATAATTAAAGCTTAGTCCCCAAATACTTTAATTTTTATTTTGAGGTTTTTATATTTTTCTGTATTCTACCTTGGGCATAGAAGGTTAACAATTGTTTTGCAAAAAGTATAATGCAACAAAAGAAAACCCAGTTCCAAATCTCCTCAAATAACAATCCAGATGCCCCATGCTGAAGGACTTTGCTAGACACAATGCATCTCATCAGTGGAAAAAATTACTCAGTGGGAGATAGATTCTGATCTAATTAGAAGAGCTGGCAAAGGGCAAATAACTATGTTCCTTATTCATCTGCAAAACTATCCTAACAGGCTTCAGGTTAGGGCTTTTAACAGGCTTCATCCCAGCTGTTACCTCTTTCATGACTCATTCAAAGAATATGAGAAGGTAACAGCTGGAGCCTGGACTCTGTCTTTTTCTACAGTGTATCTGATGCCAAAAATGGGAGCAGATACTGGATCTGAGGTTCTCAAGTACTACTGTCTGGGTTGGCACTACTCCTACTTACTGCAGCAGCATAAATCCGTATCATACATGAGTTATATAGTCTGTCAGGCTATTTAACATGTGCAGGTTTGTTCTAGACCTCATTCAGTCCGTGCTCCCATTCAGGCAAATGTGAGCTTTGTGAGTCTACATGATGGAGGCTGTAATGACTTTGATTTAGCAAAGCCCTTTAGTGCATATTTAGCTGTACATGTGTTAGGTTCATCCTCATCGGGAGAGTTATTCATAAGGTGAATTCTGAACATACACTTCAGTGCTGTACCATATGAGGGCTGATATTATTAAGACACCTTCTAACCTTCATTACTTGAATGCGCTGCAGGAGTCTAAAAAATGACAGCAGATCTATAATGTACTGAAGTTTTAGTTAGACACTCATTTCATGGCATTTTAGGTTTGAGAATGCTTTATTACAGCCTGTACTGTTAGAAAATACTTTGACTGCATTCATAGTGGAAGGGTTTAATAGAATTTCAATTTAATGGACTTCTGTGGAATATGAAACTTACCCCACAAAGTGTAGGCCAGAGATTGAAAGATGGCAGAATGTCAGAGAGGTCATGTAAGTCATGCAATTCAAAGAGCACTTTAATTTACTACCCTGCAGAGGCTCTTTATACATTCTGTTTATACAGCTAGACAGTAATGATGTTATCTCACTTTTGCTTTGTTTTGAACATCCACGGTTAATGTATTCAAACAAACAAACAAACAACAACAAAAAAGAGGTGACTAAGTCAAGATTTTTCCCTGGCATTACATCAAATGAATTATTTGGAATTAAGATTTGTGTTCTTCTTATTATTTCAGATCTGTATGCTTAGTTTTCATCCAAACCAGCACAGTAAATTGGTGGAAACTTCTTGCAAGCAGGGACAACATAAATGTCATTTGTAAGCTGCTCAGTTTGTTGCAGAGGACAAGATGAAAACAAGATGTGTTCAGAAGATGTCAGGGAGAAACTTGTGGCATAGCTGGTGCTGTGCACTGATTCTGGTAATTTCTGTATGCTCATACCTAGTATGGTGTCCATTATTTAACATGCAATAGCTTCAAGACTGTAAGTAGGCTTCAGAAAAAAGCTCACTGTCTCAATAGATTACAGATTACTGAGTAGAGTATAAGAAAGCAGTGCATAGCAATGACCTTTTTAATTTGTAGAGCTGTTCTAAGCATATCTATACCTCTATAACACCTCTCCAGAGTTTCACAACTTCAGGAGTGGTGCTATGATATGTACTGTAGAGCTATGAAATAAATTCTTTAGTGTTTCAAAATGAGAGTGAGAAATTTACAATGCCTTTATTTAGTGTATTACTGCAGATCATCTTCTTGACAATCATCTAGATGAAGGTCCTAAATAGACACATTCTTTCTAACTTAGATCCAGAGGTTGTGTAAAAATCCTCCTCTCCTGTCCTGCCTTTTTCAGAGAATGCTCTACTACTAAGAAACCTTAAAAGATGCTAAGATGTGGATTGTAATACACACATCAGACAGAAAGAAGCTGGAGACTTCAACAAGAACTTACTCCTTCAGTGTAAGACCTATTCCTGCCTCAGTTTCTCAAAAAACAACATACATAACAGCTTATGCCATCAGGTTGCTGTGGGGAGCAGATTAATTGGTCAGACAAAGGTCATAAAAGGGACATAATGGATTGACATGTATCTCTGTTCCTACCGATGCACAGGTTAGAGTGCACAAAGACAGTCTTGGCGTCTACACTCTCTAACTCACAGCACCTTGGCATCAATATGAAAAGTCCTCCACAAGGTTTTTCTGAATTTTCCATCCCACACTATTTCTTCTTTTCCCTTCTTGTGGAAAGTGTCATTATGTGACCCTTCTCATAGTCAAAATAATCATGTGTAAGGGATTAGGTTTGTAGCAATCCTATGCATACGTGCGAGGATAAGAGACAAGAAGACCCTGCATTATTTCCCAAAGGGAAACATCTTCACTCTTCATGCCCTACTGAACTGTCCCATCTTATCTCTCCCAGCACCAGTCCACCAAAATAACTACTGATTCCTCCTAAACTCCTTTACTCCTATGAGCACTGCTGACACTTCCCATACTCGTCAGTCCCTAACAATCCCTCTCTGGTCTCCTCCTCACCCTTTTCCAACATGCTGTGCTGTCATCACCACAAAATTGCATTTTGCTATCCCAAAAATATAGACAAAAGTGGGTAGAAAAATGTAATGCTTGCCTACATTGTTAAGAAGACTAGAATTGGCTTTCTTTTCCTTCCTCATGGAAACAAACACAATTAAAATGTCCTTCCATTAAAATATCCTCCCCCTCTGACTTTTAGCATAAAATAACACCTCAGCTCAGAATGATAAATTCCTGGCCTCTAATCTTGTCAGTTCCCACCTCTCTGTACTTCTGACCCCCAAAAGCAGACAACTCCAAGTCTTTCTTATCCACAGTAGGGAGAACTTTTTCTTCATTCTTCTTTAATCCTGGATCCTATGAAAATTTCATGGCAAGATAATTTTTCCATACATCTAGATCTTACTCAAAAGGGTACATTCCTAGACAGATAACATCTCCAGAAAACCCTCCTTTAATAGCGTAAATTGCTTCCTCCTCCTAAGCAAGGAGATCTGAGACTATGCTGAACAACCATCACTGGCCCAAACCACTTTGAAAAGTATGTACAGTTGAAATTTCCCATGTGTCTGGTAAAGAGGTTGTCCATCCTGTGGGAAAAGGTAAATATTTTAATGATTGCCTAATAAATAAATAATTACTTTATACACAAAGTGTTTGACCACACAGTTCAAAACAGTTCCTAGAGCAGCCATTTTTTCCAGATTCCCCAGTAGGTGACATCTCCTTTTAGTGAATCAGAGGTGATGGGTCTACAAAACTCATCCTCTGGGTTTCCAAATGTCATTTCATCTGATTTATATTCCCAAGATCTCTAAGACAGCTTGTGTAACATGGCACTACTGTACTAAGAAATGCACAGGAATTGTTTTACAAATATCCAATTCATGTTAGTAGCAGAGGAGTACCAGTTTTAATTAGGCATGTCAGTGCTGTGTATTATACTCGTGAACAGAGCTGCTGAGTGAACATGGCCCTGCAGATGTGTCCAAGTTTCTTCACTGGCAGGTAATTATCTGCTGCACAGCCAGGGAATCACAGTTCCTGTGAAAATATAGTCTTTTCTGATGATCGTCCTTTCTTGCAGTTTCCACAGAAACCATATCAATGTAGAAAGAATGTTTGTTTAACAGGGTGTTGATGTCAGATAAAAGAGATCTTCTCAGTTCAGCTACAGACCTTATGTACAATGCTAGGCAAGTCACTTTAAAGATCCTGTGACTCAAATTCTTGTACATAACATGAGGGTAAATAATTTCACATGCGCTCAATAATGTTTTGATGAGTAGTGGGATACTTAGAATTTGTACACACATTTCTGATCTCTTCTACTGCCATCTAATCAAGCTAGTAAAAGGTGTCTTCAGGGGAGCAGACTTTCTTACAGTTGTAGACAGAAGGAGGTACTTAAGAATGAAAACAAGAAAAAGTGATTTATACCCACTTTGAACTTGGCTATATAGAGTCCATCCAATTTTCACTATTCAACTCAATGCTGAAAATATATGAAATTTCCCATCTAACATAATTGACTGCCACAAATACTCTAACTTCTCTTGAATGAGAATATGTGCCAGGTAGTTTTAGAGTGTGTCATTGGATTTTTTGTTTGTTACAAGCCAATATCTTAATGACTTGATCAAAGAAAAATAATTGTGACCTAACAACCTTAACAGCCATTTTAAGTGCTACAGATCCTAGCTTTGCTGAAGCTGAGCTACTCATTCAACAGAAAGTTTATCTGAGTATTGAATTTTAAACAGACAAAACCAATGTCAGTCACTTACCTTCTCCCATACAAAATTCTGATGGGGTTTGCTTCCCGTTTTAGAACATCAGTGCATGCTAATTTAGAGTATGAACAAACTAAGGAGTAAAATGTACTAAGAGTTGATTTTGAAAAAAAAAAAAAGAAAAAAAAAAGGCTGTTTTGTACACATTTCTATAGATAGGAAGCAATTGATACAGCTGGTTTTAGAATTAAATCAATAGGCATCTCTTTGTAGAACCCAAGGCACTATATTACCCTAAACACTTTGTTAGAGTGCTGCTCCCCATTGCTTTTGCTTCAGTCAAGCTTAATTGAAGGGATCCAGGTGACAAAACAGTTTAAAGAGATGGAATCTGCGAAGTAAGATGAAAGCAGAAGATGCCTGTGAAAAGAAGAAGCTGACCTTGGGGATGAAATTTTCTATTTCCTAAAGAATGCCCTGGTAGAAGTCGTTTAGTCTATATCCTTTATTCCAAGATGGCTCAATTGATGTTCCTTGTGACAGGCTAGAAAATAAATCTGTAAGGTAAAAGGATAATCCAGCTTCCAAGATCACTCAAATTTATGTTTATTTGCAACCAAGAGTGCTACCTTATACCTATATATTAGTAACACCAATGTTGAGGGAGTGAGTACCTCCCTTCTTGAAATTGCACCAACTTATTTATGATCTTCCAAGCAACCACAGGGTGGTTGTACAGTTTCAAATTTATTCACAATTTACCTAGGCTGAATTGAATTCAATGGCCTGAATTCTGATGCAATGCTATATAGGCCTAGTCCTCGCTCACAACAAAGATCTTTACAGTATTGTCTTAGAGACACGTGGGATTAGGGAATAAATAAACTCAACCACTTTAACAGGATGTATTCAGCTATGAATACATGAAAGTGTTACATAAAACTTGTCATTTCCAGTGGAGAGGCTATAACCTTCTTAGTGTCTCCTTTTGGTCATGAGAGCCATATAAAAGGAACTTAGTAAAAAATGAATCTTTATACTCTGATTTCTACTTCTTCATTGCAAATTACCCTTCATCCTGCTGTGAGACTAGATTTTTTTTTATCATGAACCATTTTTAATGTCTCCAATGATAAAAAAGAGAAAAACGTTTTCCTTCAAAGAAGTCAAGAAGAACAAGATTAATGACTTTTGTTCACGAATCAAACAGTTTAAATTAAAAAATCCAATGCCCTTATGAGTCTAGTTAATTGTACTTTGGAGATAGGATTTCAGTATTTAACTTTCTGAGGTCATAATGAAAACTTTCCTGCACATTGAATGATTTCCTTTTCTTCCCTAATATTTCATCATAACCTCTTTGTTATGGGAATCACAAACACAGGAAATCTTTCAAAACCAGCCAGTTGAGACAGCAAGCAGTTAAATAACTCTGGGAAAGAGTGCCTTAATGCTGCAAACATATAAGCATGTGCTGAAATGTATGCATGAATAGTCCCATGTGTAAAGTTAATTGCCTAGATCAGCACATAATGATGATGCAGCACCATAGTACAAATAAACTGAAGTGATTATGCAAAGACTGTATCTTTTAATTTTAAAAAGATAATGACTAGAATATTACATTTCCTTCCTGTCATTATTTGAAAGGGTGCAAAACGGAGATAACTCACGTGGCTCCTCCTGGGCAGTCTTATTAACTCTGAATCAGGTCTTGCTTAGCTCTTCACCCCTCTGCAGTCTGCAGATTAGAAAGCAGGCACCCAGAGCACTTCCTCTCCTGCCACTGGACTCCACTTTTATATCCCTGTTTTAATAACTGTCACATGAAATGATCTCCATCTAGGACACACTTTTCATAAGGTCTCTTTCCCCCCATCTTTCTGACACCTTATTATGACTGAAGTAGAAATGTTACATAAAACAAGCTGTTTATGGAAATCTTATTTCTGTCACATGAGCTCTATTCTGATATGACAGGCACTCTATCTGGCTGCAAGTATTAAATACATTAATTATATATGTCATTATGCAATTCCCCTCTTATTGCCACTGGTTTTTATAGTCCTGGTAAAATATACTCTGAGCAGTAAAACCATTGTACCTTAGCACACTTCAACATTTATAACAATCTGACATAATAAGGATACTGTCATTGCAGAAACACCTTCCTACACCCATGTGGGTACTTGAAAATCTGTGCTTTCTCCATCCTCCTACATAAATATAGTAGCTTAGGAACTTTTATGCTGTGCCTCGATTTTTAATGATAAGAGATGTCAGGTACCATTTATAACAGCAGAGATGAAGAGGGGACAATTTAGCTTTAACTATAATGCAGCTTTCCTTTATATGTAGTCACCTGTTCTCCTGTGAAATTGGGAAAGCGTGAGAAAATATTAAGCAGCTAAAGTTTTAAACTAGAAAACATGAAGAACCTGTCTTAGGACCCCTTTCTCTCACTCTCAGATATCTAAAGAATACAAACAACTTAACATTACAGACTTTGATGCCAGTCTAACTGCACTCACAGCAATTAGGGATGCAAGATTTCTACAAATGAAAACTAAACTCTGGCCTGACAATGGATCATACTTCTTGTGTATATAATACCCATGTATAGCTGCTTTCTTGCACTTTAGCAAGTGCTCATGACAGTGGTTCAATGGCTGCCTTCTCAAAACACAAGACACAGGTTTTGGAGTCTGAAGAAGGGAGTTCAATCAGGACCTCGATAATCTTATGCTCTTGTCTCCAAATTGCACTATCAAAATAATGGATATGTCTAGACTGCCCTTCTTGATTCTGATGCCTGAGTATAGGATTTCTATACAGGTTAAGAATTCAAAATTTTTGTATACAAGGAAAATTCAAGATGTTTTGTTTAGAATTAAAAAAAAAAAAAAAAAAAAAAAAAAAAAAGAAAAGATGGTTTTAAAAAAAATAACTAAAATCTTACGGGTGCTTGTGGTTTTTGATTAAGATTTAGTTTTTGT
>JANIJG010016419.1:0-21882 GCA_024611175.1 Megaceryle torquata
TATGCAATAGCAGTTTGTTAAAAATTAAATAAATAAAAATAAAATAAAATAAAATAAAGAAATAAAAACCCACAACATTTTAATTCCTGTAAAGTGGTTGGAAATTCCCTGAATTTAATGTTATTCCAGAAATAGGAATAGCTTTCTATTTGAAAAACGTTATGATAATACTTTATAATAATATGAATAGATATGTCTTCTTTATTCTCATTTCTTATTCTTAGCATTCTTTACCAACTGTCATGATTTAACCTCTGCTGGCAGCTAAACTCTACACAGCCACTCACCCACTGCTTGTATCATAAACTGAATCAGTATATGATACAAAAGCTAAAAATAACAAAATCCAGGTGCAATTCACATAAACTTCTCTACTAAGACAAGTTTTCTGACTGAAACCTATGGGAAGTTGTTTGTAGATAAGGTGGAAGAATAATAGAAGACAAAACAGTTAGACTTCCCCAACTCTGAAATATTATGTGCTACAGGCTGTGTTTTATAAGTTCTTGCAACATTTTAGATCAAATCTTTTTTATTAAAAAAGACAATTTTATCTTTCAATATATTTTATCTTTTAGTATTTGGTGAATAGTATCTGGTGACCTCAGTTGTGTCAGAACACAACAGAGCACTTGCACTTTCTACTAGCATAATTTTGGTATGAATTACAGAAGTAAGAGAGAACTGGCAGTCAAACCCGCTGTCTACATCATTTCTTTCATATCCCATCCCTTTCCATCAGACGCAGAAGAATGCTTTGCTCTTAACTATTGCTATGTCTCGATTAAAAAGATTAAAATCTACAAATAACAAAACCAAAAATCACCAAACAGCATGCCTACATCTGCCCACACAGGCGTGGGTTGCTTGGCTTGAGATACATTCACTTATCTGTCATATATAATATGTGTGTCTTGTATACCTCAGTACATCACAAGAACCCTTACCCTGTGCTACCTCAGCAGTACACAGAAAGGCTTTCCCTGGTCTGTCTCAGTATGATATAGTAAGGGTTCCTCCTTTCTTGATGACTTATTTAATCATAGAAATGTTTCCCCCACACTGCCACCCCATCAGAAAAAGTGTTCCCCCATGATGATTCATCTGTCTTTAGCCATCCAGAGGAGCTCCCAGGCATGGACGTATGACTAACATTAACAAAAAAAAACCAAAAAACAACCAGTCAGATTTAACCCTGGAGGAGACTGGGGCTGCTAACCAGGACTTCAACTGTTTCCAGAAGAGGCCACCAGACTCTTGGGGAGGATTGGGTGAATTCCCAGAGAGCTATCAGACATGGGCCTTCCTCCAACATATACAATGTTCATTGAGTAGTTACTTTGGAATAGTCTGGGGTCGCTACCTGGGAATTCATCTATCTACAGAAGAAACCAAAATGATTTGGGAGATGTCTGGGAGAAGACCCGGCATGGTACAGAGCACTGACTTGTCTTCAACATGCACAAGATTCCTTGGGTGGTGTCTAGAAGACTCGGGTTGCTACCTGAGACTTCAGCTATATCCAGGGAAGGCCAAAACACTCCAGTGCTGCCTGGGAGAAGCATGGACCTACCTCCAAAATTGATAGAACTGCTTGTGTGAATTCCTTGGAGGAATCTGAGGCTGCTACCTGCAAAATTCCACTGTCTCCAGGGGATGCCAAAACATTCTAGAGCCACCTTGGAAGAGGCCAAGGTTGCTACTGGGCTTGCACATGCTCCCAACATGGAAAAAAAAAAAACAAAACATTTCAGGTGGATAACTAGGATGAAGAAGTGGTTCTTACCTAGGACTACAGCTGTCTCCAGACAAATTCAAAACACTCCAAACCTGCCTGGGGGGAGTCTTGCAGAGCTACAGAGCACAGAATTGCCTACAACACATGCAAAACTCTTTGTATAACTTCCTAGGGGAAGTCTGGGTCTGTTGCTTTCAAAATTCATCTCTCTCCAAGGATGTCCCAGAAATTCTTGAGCATCTTGCAAGTCCTGGAGATCTACCAGGCATGGACCTGCCCCCGAAGTACAAAAAAATCTTCAGACAATTACTCTAGAAGAGTCTGGTCCAGATACCTGGGAATTCACATTTTCTCCAGCAAAATCAGTGTTCCTGTGGATGCTTGGAAGGAGTCTCAGGGAGCAACCAGGCATGAACCTGCCTCCAACATGAAGATTATTCAAGTAACTACCTAGGAGTCATATGCGTCTTCTATCCAGGACTTCATCTGCCTCCAGGGAAGAGTAAAACACTCCAAAGTTGCCTGGAAAGACTAACAGCAAGGTACAGAGCATGGAGCTGTCTCCAACATACAAAGATGTCCTTGGGTAGCTTCCCCAGAGGAGTCTGGAGCTTCTACCTGTGAAATTTTACAGTCTCCAGGGGAGGCAAAAAGATTCCAGACCTGCCTGTGAGAGGTCCAGAAAAGCTATGTGGCATGGATCTTCCTCCAACATGCACAATGATTTTCATGTAGCTACTCTAGAAATTCTGGGGCTGCTACTTAGGACTTCACCTGTCTCCAGAAGAAACCAAAATGCTCTTGGAGATATCTGGGAGGTGTACTGGGCAGCTGCCAGGCATGGAACTGTCTCCAGCACTGACAAAATACCTCAGGTATACCACAGAAGTCTGTGGCTTCTACCTGGGAATTCCTCCTTCTCCAGAGGAGGGCAAGACACCCCTGGAGAGTCCTGCAAGGAGTCCTGGGGATCTACGGGACATGGACCTGCTTCCCATTTCTATTAGCAATCAATGAAGTAGCATCAATCAATAGTATAGCAGCAGTCAAGAAGAGCAGCAATCAATAGTATAACAACAAGCAATCTTTTAGCAGCAATCAACAATAACAACAGCAACCAAAACTATGGCAGGTTACTACAAACTTATCATTAGTGAGAGAACTTCTCCTTGATACAGACATATATACTGGTGACAGATTTCTTACATGGATAGATAATACTGGTATAAAGAGAATTAGAAAGACTTCAGCAAAGGTGAAAGCATCCTAGAGGAGAGGAGAAACTAATCCCATGGGGGATCAAGCCATCCCAGATGGGGATTCCCAAAGGGGGAACCAATAAAGTAACAGGGTCTCATTTCAGAGATGATCCACATCACTGAGTCTGGAGTCAGCCAGGCATCCCCAGTGAGAGTCCAAGATCCCATAGAAAGTTTGTGTGGAGAGTTAAACTTCACATCTATTCATCTTTCTCTTACATACATCACCGATCAATGATGCCTCAACAGTTCCACTTAAAATCTGACTTTTGCTGACTATTGCTCCTCACTGAGTTTATTTCTACAGTGCTTACTAATGCAATGGCAAACAAATTATTTTTGAAAACTTTTCTCTGGAGCTCCTAAAAATATTCATGTATCTCAGAACACATCACGTATCAGCCCGCAGGTTCTCCTTCACCCCTGTTTTTATAAGGCACTACAAAATTCCACATTTTTTGCCCTCACATCCCCATATTTCCTACAACATTCGATCATCCTTGCCTGCACTGCCTTCTGCATTAATGCCAGACACACATTGAAAATTCTGGGTTGTTGCCCCTCAAAAGCATAATGTTTCTGCAAAATGTTCCTGGGACTGTGGAATCACTTTTAGTTTCTGAAACGATATGCTGCATTTGAGTCACATTTCCAGGCTCTTACTTACAATTATTATGCCTGGAAATTTATCTTCTTGATAAAGGCTGTGATCCCTGTGACTGCAGGTATTAATGATCTAAGAAAATATTGTGAGTTGGCACCATTATTTCTATGACCACAGTTGCCTGTGATGAGATTGCCAGGTGGAATTGAAGAACACATAGCCACTTGACTGTCAGGTCTGAAAGTGGCTACATGCAGGGTAAGTCCATACTTCATTTTCTTTCATTCAGCAGGAGGACTACAGAGATTCTTCTTTTAATATAACTGGCCAAAGCTTGCCAAAAAACCCCACCCTTTTAGAAGCACAGCTGAAACCAGTTACAAAATTTGAGAGCAGCTTTTGGCTGAAAAAAAAAAAAATGGTCAGGGGATAATGAAAACCTCAGAATGATAGATTCTACCATTTTCAAATAAAAACGCTTTAATTTCTTCCTTCAAGAGGAATTCCATTCCACAATTTCTTTTGATTTAATTAAAACACAGGGACAGGAAAGAGAATGAAAGTTTCATATTTGGTCAAATAACATACTACTGGGGGAGATTTGTAGTGTGCTATTCAGTTTAGTAACAATATAAAAGAATTAACTATAGGTCATCTCGGAAAAATATTTTCCAACATTTGTGTTCATACAACAATGATGAAAATAATTTCTATGTTAAACCACATATTAGGTCCCAGAACATTGATTTGGACAGCAGCTTGGACTGTGCATTTGCTCAATACATATTTAGTTTCATGTCACTCATCTAACAAGTTGGATACTTCCTGTAAACCCCTTGACAGTATTATACAAACAGTTGAGATTTTATCATCATTGTTGAACTTCCATTATAATAGCAAATAAAAATCAAGTGCTGGGCTAGAACAGTCACTTCTGAATTTAGTAAGGTTTTAAAGCCACCCACTATTATATAATCATCCTGCTCCCACCTCAGACTCTGCCTACTCATTGCAAAGATTGTCCAGATGGCTATTCCTGAGCTGCTGAGCTGCTGAAGGAATCCATAACCTTTCCTCTCTGGGTAACCTGGACACATCCTGGATGTGCTCCCCCAGAACAATTCCTCCAAAGTCAGTGTATCATTAGTAACATGGGATATGACCGGTTGGTATAATATGAAGAAATAAAATTAGTTAACTGGAAAAGGAAAAAAAATAAATCTGAAAGCTTTGTGTTCATATTATGCATCCTTACCCCATCTTTTCTGAGCCTATTATGAGCAGAATAGATCCTTACTGAGTTCAGTTTTCTCTAGTTCTCCGTGTCAGGCTAGGTAGCAGAGGCCAAATTGTGAACTCAGAGATAACAATGCAGTCAGCCAAAAAAGGCAGGTCATACCTTTCAGCAGCCTGCCTGCAAGCACATGCTTGCTATGTTTTTGCCACATTCTGTTCACACCAGATAGTTATACAATTGTTTTCAGATATGACGCAATTGCCCACAGTTCTTTTTTTTCAGAAGGTAATTGCATGTTACAATAACACTAATATAAAACATATATAGGTAATTGATCAAAGTGACTTTGCCAGTATTATTGCCAAAGTTAATGATGCTGAGACTTGATCTAACCATTTGCATTTATGCTAAAGTATGTACTCTCTTCAGGTGAGTGGAAGTCTCAAGGAAGGTCAGAGAACAGATGGAATCCCACAAAATTTTTACTTTTTAAATAAATACACCTAGTATGAATGTAAATCAAAGAAATGCTATTGTAAATTGCAAGCCTACTTATAACAGAGAAACAGAATGAAAAATAAGACCAACCAAGCATACAGTGTCCAATTTTTTTTAATATATAGTTAAAATGTTCCTCCTTCTTTCTGCATAGTCCAAGATTGGTGGTTAAATGACACTTCAAATAGTAAGGCCTCCTGTAGAATGGGTTTTTAAAACATGAAAAAGTTATTAGTCAGACAGATGCATCAACAAAATGAACCTTTTTTAATATAACTTCCTTTAAATTCATTCAAAATGGATCAATAAGTGTTTCATTTATTTTTCTGGTATTCTGTGCAATAAGGATTTTGTTAATAGATTGTCTTGGTTGACAAAAACCACATTCAGTAATATTGAATAATTTCATTGATACACTGCTATTTTCAAAACTCAGGGAAAAGGTGACACAAGTTTACATTCATTTTCTCAATCCCTTGAAAAAGTAAATCTATACTAGAAGCTATTAAGTTTCAAACATAGAGTCCTTCTTAAGAGGAAATAGAGTTAGAAGTAAAGGTCTAGGCATTGTTCTCATGTCTACTAAAAAGCTTCATACCTGCAAGAATATTTTAACCCTTCCAATACCTTATATTTTTTCTGACCTTTTTCAGAATTTCATTGTATTTATCTGATCTGTAAAACTGCCAGAACATCAGAAATTAACCTTTAATTAAGTACAATCATAATAGAAATCAATGCAGCATGTTTTGAGGAATAGTAAAGCAAAAGAAATGCCAAAGAACAACATTTTGGTTTTGTTTTGTTCTTAATTTATTGCATTATTTCAAACATCATTGCAAAGCAAGGCTGTCGAGGGTGATCTGTTGTTCTTCACCAGACTGTAACCATAGTAACACATACACTCCAATACCTCCTTCTTTAAACAAATAAACAGTAATAATACTGAGACTGTGATTGATCAGGAGTTCTAAAATAAGTGTTAGATACATAAAAACTTATTCTGAGTTTGCTTACATTAAAAGAAATGTGATCTAAATAGAATATTTAATAAGACAACTTTTTGAATGTCAGTTAAGAGCTATAGGGCTAGAGAACTAGAACTGTATCCTTTCTATTCTGGAACATTACTGAAATAGCTCAGTTAGGCTCTAGAACTGTAAAATCGTATCAGATTTCTGACACACCAAGGAGAGATGGGGTTAACTGGACAAAACTTGTTCACCTATGGAAGAAATCAAACAATTGTTTTAGCGGTGTAATAGTAACAGTTTAAGACTACAGATATGTTTACTCTTCACTTAATTCTGGTTTTAACACAAAGATTAATCTAGATTATTACCAGTAGTTCCTGAGTTCACATTTTTCTCCAGCATCCTTCTGCATATGACTTCATAAACAGGAGATTCATACTTTACACTCTGTTATGCCCCTGTACAAAGTGTGTTTGGAGTCTGGTGGCTGGCTGAGAATGTGTATCTGAACTTCTAGTTCATCAGAGAGTGTTAACTTTTATATTAATTCTTAAAACTTCTTTTATAAACTTTTACAACAGAAAACATAAAGTTTGGATGATGCGGAATCTGTCTGTAAATGATGTTAATACATCTATGAATGTATCAATAGAGGGTCACTATCCTTTCAAACAGGCTGAGATGGCTGGGACAGCTGAAGGATGCTATGACAAATTATTTTCCTGTAGTTCCTTTGTAAAATGTTGTGATTTATGTTAAAAATTTTACAGCACTAGAAATTCCTCATGAGCATGAAAGATTATCTAATACACTTTAAAATCCTAGACTTTTTAAACTGTGGAATAAGAGCTGGGTTTGTGGGCAGGGCAGCAAGATAGTACAGTCCAATTTTAAAGAAAGTTATAAATAACCATGTCATGGGAGTATGCTGAAGAGACAAAAAAAATGGAAAATGCTAGTACTAGTCACACCAAGGAAGGCTTAAGGATTGAAATTAAGCAGGATGGTGAATGTATAGCTACAGTGAGTTTTCCTTACAACTTCTTATCTGTAATTGCAATCCAGAGGTAAATTCTCCCTACAGAAGCAGTGTTGTCATGAGGTGCAAATAGCTCTTCCTTCTTCAAAGACAACCTTCCCTCTCCCAAAGGCCCATATATCTAGTTTATGTAATACCAGTAGTATATGAAGCAGGACTGAGACTTTACCATTTAGCATTTTAAGATGTTAAAATTATAGTATTGTAAATGGAAAGGTCTAATACTTCCACACGGATGTTGATAATACCAGAAATTATAATACACTGTATAAAAAAATTTTAGATGTGTGAAAACTCTCACTAGACATGTACTAGCACATCTAAACATTATTCAGTTTTCTAGCACCTACACTGATAGCTATCAGCCTCTTATGCAGTATCTTTTGCTTTATTGCCAAAACAATCCATTGATTTATCCCATTAGGCACAATTTCCACATCAGTTCTTCCATCAAATATAACAATATATGTAGCATTTACCTGGTGTAAAGGAAATAAATCCCCTAAATGGATTAACTTACTCCACATAATTATTTCTAATGTTTATTATTGCAGTACATTCCTAGTGCTTAAGAAAAATTTGGCAGGAGAAAAGATTTTCAAATTATAGAATGAAGCACAGATAAGAAACTTAGCATGATCACTTATAAAGCTACACTGCATAAATATTGAAATGCTAAACTAGACTAACACAGTAAGTCAGAAAATGTAAGTTTTTTTAAAAGCTGACTCAGAACGGGGAGCGCTGAGAGATTCTCTCACGAGAGTTTCCAGTTATATGACATAGGTTTGATACAAAGCAGTAAAACACATGTATATTTAGAATACCATGACCCATAAATTCCCTACTGTACTATTAAAACAAAACAAAACAACAAACACAAAACAAATAAACAAACCTCCCCAAAAACCCTAACACAAATAAAACCCCTTACACATTTAAAATACCTAAGATTCAAACACGAGACACATGCAGTCATCAGTGAAAATCCAAATATGCTACCCTACATTAGCATTCAGACAGGTTATTAATCCCCCTGAGCACGCTTGTCACATACTGGAAGCAACCATCTCTAGCTGGGGTTGGCAGCACACTACAATGTGTAGGAAGAGCCCTCAGATGAATAAAGTGTTGAGAATACCTGGAAACATTTTAGAGATAAGTTGGTGAGAAATTGCTACAGTGATATCTTTTGTTTTTTGCCTATTGTACCTTAGATTTCAGTCAGTTAAATGAACTGAATTAATTTTGGAGAGATTATCTAGTGCTTCATTACAGCCTTTTCACATCATTTTTTCCTGTTCCACATTGAAATGTTTGTTCACAGTCAGTCACATTTTAAAACTTTTCCTCATGCTATGTGATAAGCAGAAATGAGCTGGCCTTGCTAGAACTGATTTCTAGCAAATTCAAAAGTTACTGTAGAAAGTGATACCTCCAGTGTGCCTATTTTTGCTCCTTAATGAGCTATAGATAGATTTCTTAATTCAAGCAGAAAGGAAATAAGGTGAAAGGAAAGGAAATAAAATGAGAAAAGAAGTCAATGAAATGCTGAAAAGTTTGGTTTAGGAACATGACTTTAAAGACATAGATCCTCTGGAGTGATATTTCAAATGGTGGAGATAGATTATTCATGACAGATCTGGAGCAGGTGTATTACTGCAGTAGGCATACTATCTTTCATAATTGTTAGAAAGTCATCCTGCTGCCCAGCTTAATGAATAGAAATATACTCGAAATATTGAACGGAAAGGCTGAACTCTTGACTCAGCTTCCTTTCACTCCTGAATACAGAAGCCATTCCCCAGGGTTCAGTATGGTTTCAGAGCAGGGATACTGAGTCGAAAAGGGAAATTTGAAGTTCCAGGATCAGCCATTCAGTAGAATTAATCTGCTGCTCTGCACCAGATTACTTACTGATACTAAATGCCTTCATTTGTGTGAATGCCCAGGCTGAGATCTTGGGCTGATTTATAGATATTCTGTGGTTTTGCCGCTTCAGTTATCACCCAGAACTGAAATGGGTGACCAGCCCCTTGGAAAATCAAGACTGCAAAGTATCAACTGCCAGGAATTGATCAGGCCAAATTAATTGGCACTTCTGAAAAAGACCCTGTTAAATTTTCTTCACGTGATTAACATTTGGTCTTTGTTGGAAAATAAAAATGGAACCATGACATAAATGGTGAAGCAGAGGAAGTAGGAGTGTAATAAGATTGACAGATAAAAACAGAGATAAAAAAGGTATCTTTCATTTAATCTATATGAGAGTTGATAATGAGAGTTTCTGTATTTGTTGGTAGGGATTGATGGCCATGCTTAAAATTCACTAGATTTACCTAATTTTGTTTTAGGGAAGGTTTCTAATAAAGTATCTAACAGAATCAACAGAAAAAAACCCCTATTTTAAAACAGCCTATATTAATAAGTAAACTAATCTAAGGGGGCTTTTTTACACTATAATTTTATATGGCTGGGAATACTGTATAAGCAATTCAGTGAATCAGATACTTCAGAAGAAAAAAACATCACAAGTACAATTGCTTTTGATCTCTCAGAAGGGGGTTCTTTGATAGTCGGGGATGTCTCAGTTCATGCTAGAGGAACCATTTCTATAGCTAACAACCTTGACAATCCAAACCATAGAGCTATAGAAGTGTGAATGGACACTTGAAAAAAGGAATCCTTTTCAAACTTTCCTACACATGCAGTGAGTATGCAGTCTGACCCTAACTGCTTTTTGAAAGGATTCCCATTTATCATGGGAAAGAGATAGCTCAAAGCCCTTGACAAAGGAAAAAAAAAATAACCACATCTTAAAAAAAAAAAAAAAACCAACAAAGTCATTTAAGATCAAGCTCTTTATCAAATCTTGTGTTGGAGGAGAAAAATTAGCTTTGGTCCAGTTCTGCAGCTATAAATTTAAAAACTTACCATCTTCTTTATAGCACCTCAATCATAATTAAAATAGCACTAGGGCAAAATGAATGTATATGCAGCTAGAAGGACAAATAGGCTTCATTTCACACAACTCTTACAGTATTACTGAAAAAAAAAAACCTTTTTAAAAATCCCTGTCCTCTGTTTTTAATGATCTCTACCCTTAGTCTAGAAATCCTACGCTGATTCTTTGCATCCAGGCAGGTTTTGAAAGTCTCCAGAGAAGACTTTACATCTAGGTTGTCCCGTTTAGGCACTGATTGATAAGATTGATAAGCATTGATAAGATTGATAAGCATTGATAAGATTCCCTCTCAGTCTTCTCTTTTCCAGGCCAAACAGACTCAAGTCTCTCAGCCTTTCCTCACAAAAGCGATGTTCCAGTCCCCTAGTCAAATTTGTATCTTTCAGTTGGACTCTCTCCAGTAGTTCATGATCTCTCTCTTGAACCAGGCAGCCCAGAACTGGACATAGTACTCTAGATGTGGCCTCACTAGGGCAGAGCAGATAGGGAGGACAACCTCCCTTGACCTGCCAGTCATGCTCTTAAAGCACTTGAAGACACCACAGGCCTTGACTACAAGGGCACACTGCTGGTTCATGCTTGTTTGACAGGACTCCCAGATCCTTCTTTGCAGAGCTATACACTCAAGGTCTCTCAGCTCTACCACCAACATTTGCTAAAACCATTAATAAGAGGTGGGAGATGACTGCCAAGGACACACACAGGAGTGTGTTCCTGCACAAAGGTAGTGAGCTGGCAGCAGTGGATGAAGCTAAGGCAAAGGCAACTTCCCCCAGCAGGATTTGGCCCCAGTACCCAGCCAAGGTGAGAAGAGCAGGGCTGATTACAGGAACCAGGCTACAACATGGCCATCACTAAGCAACAGGCCAAGACATGGAGTCAGGAGAGTTAGGGTGAGGTCCTGCAGGGCTGGGACCAGGCACCAGGACAGGTCTTGAGCCTCTACACAGGTCCCAAGCCCAGAGTCAGACATTCCAGACAGTGTTTCTCACACCTCTTCCTCACTGTCTCTTTCACATGGCTAAGCTGATTATACTATGACTAGTGCTGGTAGACATGGGGATTATATATACTTTATGAAAGTATCAATGTTTTTATACAGCAGAAAAAAGGTAACAATGTAAAAAATAAAATAAAATAAAAATACCTGTCTGAAAGCAGCTTCCTTGTCAAACATAAATCCTGTTCCACTGCCATGAGTTGCACCTCGATTCTGCTTAAAGAAAGGTGATAGAAACACATCTACAGTAATACTGTGAAAACGTCAGCTCTCCACAAAACTGATGCAGAAGTGGATGAAAAACTGCACTCTGTGCAGAAGCTTATTTACTTTTTTTATTTCATCATGCATTGGCATTACTATTCAACTCATCATAAAACACTCAATTCTTCCAATATTAAGTTTCATCTCTCTCTCTCATCTACTGTGGAAATGCCTCCATTCTGAATAACTTTGGGCATGTCTGACAAGGTGTTCAAAAGCCGAAATGCTTGCGTTTATTCACTGACGTACTTTCTGAGGTATAAGTGATGCAGTCTACTTTCATGCTTAATCTGTTGTGCTAATCAAATTGGGGGGAGGACTAATCTTATGAGACTACAAGCAACTCATCCATAGAATTTTATTGGTATGGAGAAGATGATACATATTTAATTTAGTTTGTGATGAAGGTGAGATAGAGTGACCTAAAGTAAAGGTAAATCTACAGTACAGCTACAGAAAGATATCTCTGCGTATGGTTCGTGTTCTTCGGCTAGGTCAGAACTCTAAAAAGTTCTTCTATCTCAGTAGAGTTGTTCTGTGTCTGCACGAAAACAAAACCATCTCCTATACTGGCCTAATGTAATGGATGATGCTAGAAACACAAACATGCTGGTAGTGGTGGTGCTGCTAGTCATGCAAAGGTAACTATTTTAAAAGGAGCATGCAACTCTGTGACTCATTAATGGCACTGCTAGAACTGTTTGAAAGTGAGAGCAAGCATTTTTTTTCCTGAAAAATGTTATCTCTGAAAATGATACCTGTTTCTCTACTTCCTAAACCAGAAAAGGCTCAGCTTCTGTAAAATGTAACCCACATAACACACCATCTAAATAAAGTATTTTATCAGCTGAAATATCTTAATGAATGTGACTCAGATGGTGATATGAGGCAGTAGATGTTACCGAAACTTTATTACCTACTGATATTTAAAACTAAATTGGTCCAATAGATAAAAGCTTGTTGTGCATGATGGAATGGAGTAATATCCTGTATCCTAGTTGTGTGCTCTTCTAAGGACACTGTAAATATTGGAACAGACAATCTGAATTTGAAGGTACTAAAGAAATTACAGGAAAAAAAAACAAACCACAACTTTTGTTCATAATGGCTTTGAACAAATTAGGCAAGCAAGAAAAAAGAGATCTCACTCCTCTCAGTACCTGGATCAAAAAACTGAAAATGTCTATGACTTCTAGATGGCAGTTTTGGTTGTTGGCTTGTTAGATTTTTTTTTAATCAAAATTGAGTCTGCGCATAACATAATGTTCTGTATGCAGAATATGCCGTTAATTGCTGTTATTCACCAAGAATAACACAGATGGATCTGCCGATTTAAGTTATGAAACATATGGCTTTAGCAAGGAAGAAATGACAGCTGAGCTAAGTATCTTTGACAGAGTAACTCTAGAAAAAGAATAAAAAGTTAGTTGCTTTGAAAATTGCCTTGCTTTCTTCAAAGCCCACACTCTTCACTTCACCCTGTCATCTTAATATCCATGAGTTCTGTTTCATGTAAGAAGTTTTTCATGTCTTTGTACCTTTCAAAATTATATGAGATACATGGCCAGAAGCAACTGCCAGGATTAGAATTACTGAGCACAGAACATGCTATTTCTTTCAAGTCAGAGAAACCAATTGCTTTTATTACATTAAAAACTGACCATGGATTGTATCTCTTCTTCCATTACATTTAGCCTTTCTTTTAAAACTATTAGTAGTGTATAATTTCATTAAGGTCTAACTTGTCTCCTTAATAGAATGCTTTCAACTGCTTCTGATTTGAAAAAATTTTAAAAGGCCTAGCTAGGACTAATTATACTTACTTGTACAGTCACTGAAGCTATAGTTTTGGGGGAATATTTCTGACATATAAATACAGAACTTTTAAAATTCCTAGTTAGCTTGGATAGTCCTCTTAACCTGAAAATTAAGAAGAGTTGCCAATCTATCTTTATCCTTTTCATGCAATAAAGAGATCAGAAATTTTATGCAAAATATTTTCATTTAGGTTAATTGACACAGAGCACAAACTGCAGTTTTTCCTGTTTCCACAGTGACTGACATATGTTCTGTTTCAATGCTATGCTCAGTTAGGTAGTCATGGTTCACGCTGTTGTTTATACAACAGCAGCAATTAAGGTTGCAAACCGTAAAAATAGGAAACAGCTGTGCTACTGGATACCAGCTATATAAGAAGCTTTAAAATGGAATTATGATTTTGGAACGTGAAAACACTAAGACATCATTTGTAGCTGAATGTTTCCTAATGGGAGAAAATGTATAAGGACTTCTGAGAAAGTTCAGAGGCTAAAATAACACAAACATCTGGTTCTGTTTTCACACTCTCTTTTGTTCAAGCCTTTTACACAAATCCTGCACTTCTAGCATGTTTTATGTGCTCCAGGTATAAGGTGGTTTCTGCTGTAATGTGAGGGATAAAAAGGCCTTGTTATTCTAAGTAATATTACAAAACTCGAGAACTCTGTGGAATTATTTTTGCCTAATCCAGTACATATATGGATTTCAAATACAGATATCATCTAGATGTCTATGACTAAATATAGTAGCAATTAGAAATATTATTATAGCTTGATTACAAATGAAGGACAGCTAACAGTTTATTTTTTAATGGATCAGTCTTTTATACTGGATATTGGATAGGATACAAACAAGTATTTTAGTAACCTTTTTTAAAGAAGAGATATTTCTTTTTAAGGTTCACAAAAATCTTGTAGTCAAGCCACCGAATTCTGAGTCTCAGCCAGCTATTAATTTGATGGAACTATTCTTCTAGAAAGTCATTATAGTTTTGCACTGGCTTCCCTAGATAAAGGGATGGCTCATGGTATTCACAGTGAATTATGGGTGTCCTGGAGGTATTTCAGCTCTAAATAAAGTCTTTCAAGACAAGGAAAAGCGAAAGGCACTTGGTGAAACTTCTGTGTCTAGTTCAGAAGTGTGAAAATTGCTGCTTCTCATTTGGTACTAAATCTGGACAAGAACCTAGATTAAAGCATCATCATTTTCTCAAAGATTTTCCTACTAGAAGCAGGGGGTTTGGCTTATCTCAAAGGTAAGCAAAAATACTAGTACGGTGGCTGGGTGAGTTCTTTAAAGCTGACATGGAGGAAAAATTGTGGTCTGTTTGGATGATCTTTTATCCCCACTTCATTCCAGTTTCTTATTCATGAGGGAATAACATTTTTAAACTTCCCAAGAGCTTCTATTTGAACATCAAATGAATGAACAGCACTGAAAAATCTACCTATTTTGTGTTGGTCACTAATGGCAATAACTGCCATGACAATGGCTGCATTAATAAAGCTGTACCTCAATGAAAGAAAGATGCCACAGTTCAGTTTTCAATAATCTTGCAGAGAAATATTGTGGTATAGCATACTAAGAGCTCACATCCAATGTTGCCCACTGTAATGAAAGTCTAGCATCAGAGGATCTAATGTTAGAAAGAAGGGAGCATAATACATCAGAATTGTTCTCTATTTCCTTTAGACTTTAGATTTTTTTACTCTCAACTAAATTAAAATTGTTAGTAATTTTTTTTCACTGTCTTGTTCATATGTCAAGTTCTTTTCCAGTTGTGATTTTGTTATAATTCATTGGACTGTTGACATATAATTGGCATTGATATAAATAAAATTTATTATGTCTTTAGAATAACAATTTAAGGCATTAACTGTCATTGATGCAAATAATCTGTTTTCAGGAAAAAAAAAAAATCTATTTCATACATAGTATCAGAGTTCTCATTGTTACACTGAGTGAATGCATCAGGTGAAATGAAATGCAGTGAACTGGTCAGAACATTTTTTCTGAAGATTTAGTTGGTTACAGCATTTTCAGTCTTAACTGATGATTATTTACTGAGGTGTCTACATACAGACTGCTATTTATTTTAGAGACAACAAAATATTCTATGCAGATTTTCGAGGAAAGTTAAATTCAAAATAATAAAAGTGGACTTATTTCAGAAACTACTGGAATTTACTGGCTATTTCCAGAGCTTTAAAAGCAAACCTGTTCGATACACAAGTATAAGCCTATTTGTTTAGCACTTGTGAGAAGAATAATGTTTCTTGCTATAGCAAAATATATTGTACACTAGGAACAGTTTTGCCAAGGACATATATCATAAATATTTGTACATAATTGTCTGTGTGTACAATTATGTTGCACACTTTTTTCACTTAGTTGTATCATATGATTTTAATGTTATTAGAAATACTTACATGACTTAAAAAAATAATTTAATATATCTAATAAAATTTAAAAGTCAAGTAGAACTAACACAGCTAAAACTCCTTAAATCATAGAAACACAAACAACAGTAACAGTTAAATAGAATAATTAAATTACAATAGACTAGCCATATGATATTCAGTACATACAATTCAAACTAAAAGAAGGGAATGCAACTGGATTTTAACAATAAAAAGAAAATATTCAACAAATTGGAAACTCAGTTCTTTGGCAGACAAGAAACAGTATTCATGCAGTGGTTACTGTATGGAGTCCAATCTGCATCATCTACAACCAGATCCCTATCACTGCTCCAGAGAGAACAGTCAAAACCAGGTAGAGAGTTAGGGCATAAACTGGTAAAAGCAAAGATAAAGGAAGACATTTTGGATCCTGGCACATGCCACACTCTTTTCCTTATGCCTTGTCCAGCTTTTCCTGTATTCACTTCTCTCCCCTTTGCTGTGGACATGGCAATTTCTAATCCAAAATCACTGCAGGTGATGGGCATTAGTCCTATATTTTGCTGCTTACTATCCTTCTCACATAAACTCATTACATCTTTGTTTCAAGATTTTGTGGAATGGTGGAAATATTTAAGAATATTTAAGAATCTCTTATAAGATTCACAACATTTAAGGTCACAGTAATCTCCAGAATATAGTTTACACTGTGGAAATAAAGCATGAAAGCTCTCATTAATTTTTAGCTTTAAACTCTCTCAGGTCTTCTAAAACTTACACTTCTTTTAAATCCGTAACAGATAAATAGCTGTTCTCAATGTATAGTTAATATTGCAGATGTGGCTGTCTCTACAAACACTCTTTGAAAGATACGTCTTCTAGTAGCTTTTATTTGACAGTCAGTAAAAGTGAATGTCCCACAAAGGACAAATAATCAGGTTGTACAGACCATCTAATAGAGTTAATGCCAGAAGGAAAAAACCATAATGTAGCACTTGGGCACAAAACTGTAGACTCTTGAGAGCTTGATTATATGTTTAGTGACACCACAAAAATGGATTTCTTCATTATTGTAATATTCCTGAACACATGTCATTTGAGACCTACAATAAGTATTTCATGTATTTCTGAAAATTGAGCTGTAAATCTGAGGAAACAGCTGCCATTAAAACCAAGATGGCTGTATTATAAGCCACCAAGACTTAAAAGGATTACATTTAGAAGGTTAAATTCAATGTCATTCTTTTTTCAGTCATGAATTGTAAAATCCATTCTGTTGGCTAGAAACCAGAAGCAGTTCAAAGCTAGAGTGAAATATGTATTAAAGGGGGAGGGAGGGAGGATGACAATTAATTTTGGAAACAAGAAAGTAATTTCTGATTACAGAAATAAAGATTCATGAAAGCTGTCCTTGGCTATTAAATAAAGCCAACAGTTGTGCATTGTTATTACAGTGCCACTGCATTTCTGAGATACCACCTATTCTGAAAATTACAGTTCTCTAACTCAGAGACTGTGAATGTAAGGAACAACTTGCATATTTCTGAAATCTGCTCTATGGCTTATGAATTCTTCTGATGGGGCTCACAAAGAGTCAATATTGAGAAATATTTGCTTCTGGGTTAAGTAATAAATGGAGCACATCTTTTAACAGGGAAGGTTAAAATAGCATGGCTTGTTTTAGTCAAGCGCATGCAGGCTATGGAGGATAATTGTCTATAAATAAATCAAAGAGAAAAACAATGCAGGGCGGGAAGCCCTCAAGCTAGCGGACAAGTGTTGACACAAGAAGTGTGTATAACATGGTTATCAACACATGTAGATTATAAATTGGAAAATTGCTAATGAGAGTAACAGGAGCATAACCTAATTGCTTTTAAAATGGGTCACTTCATGAAGGAGTCATATGGGAACAGCAAGGGGGCTATTCTGAATGCCCAGCAGGTTGTTTGAATGATTTCCATGCCCTCACCCCCAGTCCCATTTTTCTGCATTTCTACTGATCGCAGTAGTTTTTGTCTTATGTCCATTTTCTAAGGATTAAAAAAAAAAAAAAAAAAAAAAAAAAAAAAAAAAAAATATAGAGTACTCTAAATCTCAAACATTCCTAAAAAGTAAAACTTATAACTTATGTTTAAACCTTAAGCAGGTATCTAAGCACATTGCTAAGATGGAACTAATTGTGTTTAATCGGTCATATTGCTCTCTTGAGATAAAATAAGTTGATCCTGTGAAAAAAGTCTTCAGTGTATCTAACCTTTATCTACATATACTTTATCTTGTTTCTATTTCACAGTAAAATGGTGTTTCATGATGTATTCTTTGCTGCTCTACCAAATGCTTGCAGTTTGCTACAATAACACCTGATTTTTGAAGGAGGCACATGACATACACAGACTTGACTGATTACAATTACACACATATTGATACAGTTCACATTAAACTTCTATAGTCTTTAATTTTTTAAACTTTTATAGTCTTCTATAAACTTTAAGAATCCTGAAAGCAGGGAGCAGAGTCCGTCACTGCTCAGTCACAACAGAGCATACTCATCCTTAACAACAGGGATTCAGTAGGCACGTATATTCCTGGCTGCAGATGTGAGGAAAGGCTCAGACACACAAGGATTGAAGTCCTGACCCTCCTTAAAGGTTGCAGCCATAGCACCTGTAGTGTCATGCCCCATCAGTCAGAGCAACTGACTGACACCTAGTTCCACAACTACCCTTCACTGCTACCTTTGTTAAACGCAGTCTCAGAAAGGAGCGAGATTTCTATCTCCCTATCATTTCCTAGAAGCTGATTTAAGCATCATTCAATTCTGTGATTATCCTGAATACCATTCTTAGGATCTGGTTGAAATTTTGCATCTGCATGTTAGGCAACCTGAAAATGGCTCTTACAGTCTGTTCTCTAGTGTCTGCTTGGTTATATTCATATCAAAACCTATGTTTTGCATAGTTTATTTTCCATTTAGTGAACTGGTTCAAACTCTGGGTGGAAATTCCTCCAGATATTTCTCCGAATATTTCACAAAGAGAGACATTGTGTAAGTATTTCAACACCACGAGCAAAAAGTGCTGTTTGGTTATGAATAGAGTTTAAGACATAAGTAGAAATCCTTTTAAATGCCTTAGCTCTGTAAGCATGTAAGGGCATACATGGAAAGTGTCCACAATGAACTGAACCACTAATAGAAAGACAAGCCACAAGATGGAGAAAAGAAGGTCATATTCTTCTTTTCATTCATATCTATTTCAGGAATTATAGCTGTGCTAAATCAGTGTTAAAGGTGACACCTAGAAGGCAGATGATTCTGAAAAAAACCCCAAAACTCTGTCATGGTATTGGACTAATAGGAATGACCAGAATTTTGAATGGGTCTTGAATCCATGGCATCTTATGAAAAGGTTATATCTTTATAGGATAGACAACAAAACTGAAGACTTTAATAACATCTGGTTCTCATTTCAAGCCATAGAAGTGGAGAAGAAAAGTCAGGTATTTGATTTAGTTGTATGTGTTTAGCATAAGCAAAGAAATTATATATACTTGGGATATTATATTTCAGGCAGAGGGACTGGAGCAGAGCAAAATATACTGATATATTAAATAGTTATATTTCTATTGGATTGTAAATGGCATTGGTTGTTTCACAAATATAATTTTGGAAAAGGCTTATATCACATTTTCTTTTGTTTTTGTCACTAGGGTATTAAAATGTGACAGTATGTAAGCTCAGGCAGGGATGGTTTTATGAGCATACTAGCATACATTAAAAATGCTAATGTATACAATTTTACCTCAGGTTACAGTGTCAACAGAATATAGATTTATTCCAAGAAAAAAAAATATTTTCAGACAAGCTTGCTTATATATCTAGCATTCTTGTAAATTAGTCTAATGCTCATTAAAAATACCAAACTAGAATAGAGGAAGGCTAGAACTATTTTTTAATTCCAAGTTGTCCTGGTTTGAGTGAGAACAGAACTAATTCTGTTCAGTGATTTTACTTTTCAGCTCAGTTCTTCTAACTACACTGTCTGTAGTTAGGAGCACAGTGTCTACTTCTAGCAGTGATGACACTTGATGTTTAGAGTTAAGACTAAGGCCACTACTGGATCTTTTGTACTTCATTGCGGGGGCGCAGAAAGTAAAAGGCTGCACATGCAGGGAGGAGCAGACAGGACAGGTGCCCTAAGCTGACCAGTGAGGGATTCCATCCCATATACATCATATTTAGCATAAAGCTGAGGGATCAGGAGGGTCAAACTCCTTTCTGGCTTCTTCCTCACTTCTTCAATGGCCAGCATCTAAGCAAGACTGTCCGTTCTTCCTTTGATCCTGATCTGTGTGTTCCTTAATCCAGTACCAGATTCCAGCTCCTGAACACAGCTCCCATCTGCTGCTGGGCCCAGTCTGGGACTTTCCCAGTGCCTGCTCCACAGTATCAGTGACAACATTGATGTAGTTGCCATCAGGGGGGATTAGATTCAATACTGGTTTTGTATATATTTGTATATATTCCGTTTATTATTAATTTTCATTCAAGCTGTTCTAGTTTCTTTTCCTAATCACTAAGTCTCTCTCTCTCTTAACCCTTTCTATTCCCCTTTGGGGAGAGAGGGGTGTTAACAGAGTGTCTGTTATAGGTCTAGAGGGCTGCCCTGACCCTAAACCCTGACACAAGTACAGCAAAGACAATAGTGCAGCTTCCTCCAGACTGGCCTACCAACAAAGTATGCTTGTGGCTGAGTAGCCCAGATTGTACCAGAAAGGAATAGCAGGCAATGCTAGCCAGACATCAAAGATGCTTTTGTTGCAGGTATGTTATATTGCACCCTAAGTCCCAGTTCTTTGAAGCATGGATCAAAGCTCATTTATCTTCCAGGTCTTTTCAGAAAGTACTGTGCAGAGTGATACTTAAACCTGTTTTTTTTACAATAAGAACTTTAAGGCGTTTACATACCATTATCTCACTGAATTCTGTCTATGTTCCTTCTCTGAAGCGACATATCCAACATTTGAATTAAGTAGTTAATATTTAAACATAATTTCCATACACTTCATAGTGCCTTTACAAAAATCTCCCCTCTAACTATTCCCCTAAGCCCATAAAACATAGTCATAAACCACCCATGAGATTGACAAATGGCCAAATTTCTTATGCTTGTAATCTGAAGTAACAGCTGCTGTACTGATGCCACTTACAATATGATCATATATACTGCTTGCTTTCTGCAGGAAGACATTAAAATCAAAGGTTATTTTTCAGATCATTATTAGGAAAAAAGTAAGCTCTTTCTAGTATTGTCAAGAATAGATACCACAGAAAAACCAGCAACCTTTGCTACCTTTGTGATCATGACATTCTTCAGTGAAAATAAAGTGATACATTAAAAAAGTCTCCCTTTCATAGAGAAGACTGTGGTAGGGTTCTGGTACAGTTGGCAGTAGTAGAGCTAGAAAAAAACATGCAGCCTAACATATTTGTCTTTGCTTAAACATTTATATTAACTAATCTTAAATGACCATTTTCATTATTATGTATTTGTTTCTTTAATGTGCTGAAAAAAATGGGTAGAGATTATTAGAACAAATTATTCTTAAAGCTCTGTTTTAATGGCACCTTGGCATAATAGCAATGTCAAAAGTCTCAGAAGCACAATTACTATGCTGCAGCATGAGAAGAAAAGTATTTTTAAGTGTTGATGCAGAGGGGTACTGAAGCTTGTTATATTTTTTTTCTGTAAGGAGATATTTTGCCTTTTAAATAGAAAATCAGTATGGTATTGTAATCATAATCTTAGAGGTTTAGTACTGTTTCAATAAAAATTAAAATCTGAAATATGAGAAAAACACCCATAAGAATCAGATAAAGCTCTGAGGGGAAGAAAATTGGAGAGCTGCCGGTGTTGTG
This sequence comes from Megaceryle torquata, assembly GCA_024611175.1. Lineage (NCBI taxonomy): Eukaryota > Metazoa > Chordata > Aves > Coraciiformes > Cerylidae > Megaceryle > Megaceryle torquata. The sequence continues at coordinate 21,719 of JANIJG010016419.1, forward strand.
ATCATATGAATATTCAACAAAAACCTTAAATTCAGCACACTAGCAATGACAAGGTAATTTTAAAGCCTGAGAGTTCAGTGATGTATTTTTACTTTTATTTACTATAATTACCAGATCGTGCTTTGCAATTGGGATGAAAAAAAAAAAAAAAAAAAAAAAAAAAA
>JANIJG010016419.1:22341-36357 GCA_024611175.1 Megaceryle torquata
AAAAAAGGAAAAATTAAAAGCGAGGATTCAATCAGATTAATTTTTCTTTTATATACAAAAATTAACAGACACTGTATTAAAACAAAAAAAAAAAAAAAAAAAAAAAAAAAAAAAAAGGCAAAAAATTAGGTGGATCAGAGACATTTTAAGAATGAGACAATTTTTCATAGGTTTTACAGATACCTTGAAGAACATTAATAGAAAGAGCTAGCAGTGTTAATAAGCCATGGTTTAAACTAATCTTTTTACCTTTTGGTTTCCATGTGAAGTAATGGTAAATAATATGTATTTATTAATATAATGTATTTCTACTTTCCAACTATTTCTAAGTTCACCTTTACTTCCATTCATGAATACACAGCCTAGAAAAGTTTTATCTATTTCAGGTCAGAAGAGCGCATAGGATATTCCAAATTACAAAAGGGACGCCTTTCTGAGGTATCCCTAGGTGACATGCCCGCTACTCATACATGCTGGGAATGGCAAAACTGCTACTGATTTTGAGAGAGTGGCAGCTCATACATAGCTTTCATTGCACACATCTGGAAAAGCAGTGCTTGTGTTTGCTGGGAGAAGGTGTAAATTCTGTACACTGGGGTGTTTTTATGTAACTTCCTATTTTCTAGTCAGGCTTTTGGGTGAGTTACTTTTGTAATTTACCAGTGAAAAAACTGGAGCAGTTCCATGTCCTAGGAACAGCAGCTAACAGCAGCATCCTTACTGGAAATATCTCCTTGTATCTATTTGAATGGATTGTACATGTGAAATGTATTAGTCTAATAACTTGAAATCTGGTATCAAAGGCCAACACCAAAGAAATGTTACTGGGTTTATTTCAGTTGGACTGCACCCTACATTCCAGGGACTGTATTTAAATACAGGTGTTCTAGCCCTCTGATCATCTTTGTGGCCCTCTTCTGGACCCTCACCATCAGGCCCATGGCCTTCCTGTGTTGAGGGCTCCAGAGCTGGACACAGTACTCCAGGTGAGGTCTCACCAGAGCAGATGGGCAGAATCACCTCTCTCACTCTGCTGTCCATACTACTTTTGATGCAGCCCAAGATGTGATAGGCCTTCTGAGCTGAAAATAAGCATTGTTGGCCTTTACATGCTTGCATCTTTGCAAATTCAGCCCCTTTACATGCTAAACTCATTGCTCTCTTGAAGTTAATTAGCAACTGAATTAATTAATTCATCATCTATTAAAATGCTTACGTTTGGTTTGTAATAGTTATTTCTTTTTAATATAACATTCTGTTTTATGTAAGGAACAAATACAGTCTAGGTAAAAAAGATTTTATGTGAGATGGTGCTGGATGCTAACAGAGTGGCATTAAAGTTTGTTTGACATCACTTTGGGAAGGCCATGCAGTTCACTGAAGGGGAGAAAAAGAGCAAGTTCTTACCCCGTAACCACTTCTGAGACAAATGTCTGCCATTGCATCATCATATGTAATGTCCATCTAGCAGTTACACAGCATGATAAATAGAAATATAGGATTATAATAGTGAATTTCCTAATAATGTTGAAGACAGAAGCCAAAAGTAAACTTGCAGAAAGCTACACGAAAAAAGCAAAACCCCCAAACTAACACCTGTGCTCAGCACAGCTGCCTGAGAAGCAGATCTCATCAGACAAGCAGAGAAGCAGATGCTGTTCCTCCATCCCAGACTTCTGATCTTCTGTCTATTCCATGAATTCAGCTATAACCCTATGCCCTTGAAAAAAAGTAAATATTAACATTTTGCTACATATAAAAAAAATAGTTCAGATAAACACTTAAACTGAAGTAGTAGTCTTCAGCTGTACGAGATGTCATGCAATTTGTACTGCACTACTGATTACAGTTATAACGATAAAAAGTGAAATAGTGGCCTATTTAGGCCACTTTCTTAATTAAGAAGTTGACCATTGGGAACTTTTAATTAAGCATACTGAATACCACATTAACCTCATTATATGCTGCTGTAAAGTGCAAATGAGTACTTTAAAACTGGGATTCACCTGACCAGACTTCATGTTCTTAAGCAAAGTATCCTCATCACTTGTTGGGTTGCTATGGATGCTATGTCTCATATTTGCTGCTAAATCAGCCTTAACTGTGCATGAATTCAAAGTCAATTTTCTAATGAATTCTAATGAAGAAATTACTTGAGACTTTTTTAATCTCTTACTTGGAAACTTTTGTATTCTGTATCACTAATGAATTATGTTCTTTATTTTTACATTTCTTGAACAATCAGAGTTTTTGATTCATGAATCACATCATTATTGTTTTATTATTTTATTTTTATATGATACTGTAATTCTGAATTATAGATAGATTTAATTTTCATTGTTGCCTATCAAAAAGAATGCACTGCATTTTTTTCCCATTGCCACAGCTGCAAACCCTTAGAGTAATATGTGGAAGAATTTGCTTTCCCCAGGGAAAAAAAAAAAAAAAATTCATACATAGCAAAGCCTCAAATATTTCCTACAAAAAAAAGTAGCTTGTTTCCATATTTATGTCTAGAAGTTCACAGGATATAGACTGGCACACTGTCATTTAATTTCATAACACGAGGGAATGCTAAATATATTTAAACCTGATGAGATTCCAGCCTTTTGTACTTCCTGTAACAAATCAAAACTATTAAAAACTGTCTGCACTCAAATTTTTCATAACTAGCAAGTAAACCAGAAGGAAACACAAGTAAGAGATTTAAAGTTAAAACTTTATCAGTGGAGATTGATAGAAGCAACATCACAAGACTGAGTGACTCAAGTTGAAATTTCAAGGAAACAATCTGATTTCAAAAATCTGTTTCAAAGGGTCATAATGGATAATGTAACAGGACATATATTTTAGCTTAAAAATACAGCAAAACTTATGGAAAATTTTAAAACAAAGATATCGATATGACTGATGGCAAGTAACATGACAGTGTTCTTAGAATCACAGTATCACAGGGTGTCAGGGGTTGGAAGGGACCTTGGAGATCTTCAAGTCCAACCCCCCTGCCAGAGCAGGATCATATAATCTATGATCACCTTATCTGAGAATATAAACAGCATAAAATGCTATGTATCAGAAGAACCGTAAAAGCATATGCACTTAAGTAGTTCTTATCATTGTGGAATTTTACCTTTTTGCCTAAGTTCAAGTTACTATTTTTTCCCCCTGTTCATTAACATATCTTCTAATTTTAGTGAGGAAATACAGAGTAGTCTGGATGTAGTAGAAAAAGATACTATTAATTGTCTAGCAAAGTGATTTTACTTTTTTTTATCATCGTTGTGACCTGTTTAATATCTGCCTTATTTCATATGATGCCTATCAGTTAAGGTCTTCCTTGTGACTAGTAATATTTCTCATTCCTCTTCAGCTGAGCAGTTGACAAAAAATTAAAGAAAGAGAGGGAGCTCTTGGTCTCAACACCATATCAGCTATTTCAGAAAAAAAATTTCAAAGGATGACTTCTATAGTTTTTATTTTCATGACCAGTGAAACAACAAAACAGAAGCTACACAGGGCAGTGATTCTGCCATTTGTGGAGTTTACACTGAATGAGGCAGTCTTTTTCAGCAGGCACTAGCACCTACCCTCCTGTCGCTCTTTACCAGTGGACATTAATTCTTCCTGCCTTGTATCTTGTCCAGTCTTGAAAGAGAGCAAAGGTCCTACACAGCATGTGAATTGCCTCACATACTAGAATGGCATTTTATATCTACCTTGTATACACTTTGTGATCATTAGAAAAAGACTAGGCAAGGTGCAAGGCAACACAGGATCAGACCTCTGATATATGACATAATAGAAGTGATTCTTGTCCTTGATTACTTATGATTTATTCTTCATCTATTCTGTCCAGTTAATTTATTCAGCAAAGTAGCAGCTGGCTTTGCCAAACGTTTGTACATTAAATAGTTTGAAAGAAATTTGTCCATAACAAGTGTTACTTTGCCTTCCCTCTCTCTCTATTTCCTTCACCCTATTATAGCTTTACTGGGTCATTTTTTCCTATACTGTTTTTTTATTGAAAGCCAAAAGATTTAGTATTTTATAGTCATCAATACCTAAATATGTATTTTCTGTTAGAATATTATCACAAATTAAATGTCTTGTTCCAAACCCTCAATCACAATATAGGCAAACTATAAATTTATTAATTCCATAAATTCTATACCACTGTTTAATATTACCTTATCAGGCAATATGCCCTTGCACTCTGACTTCATTTCCACATTTTATTCCAAATCCTTTTGATAACACCTAGAGCAAACATACAGGCCAGGCAGGAAAGAAGAAGATTAACCCTTCAGTCCCAAAGGTAAAAAGGCTTTGCCTGGATTAGCAGAGAAAAACATTCATAGAGAAGGAAACAGAGGACACCATCATTTGAGTAAAGGAGATGAAGTAAGCACACAAGACTAATGCTGCATCAACACCATACATTTACTGCTAGGTAGGTAGTAGAACACATACATTCCTTTGCATAATAGCCTGTAATTTACATTAATAATCTACATGCCTGCAAATTCCCCTAATACATTAGGAGTACTGCCAGTAAACGAAATACAGAAGGACCTAGCATCTAGCATGACTTGTCTGAAGGAAAGAAGAGGTGAGAGAGGCATGTTTCTCTGCTTTATAATCTGATTTAAGTATGGGAATTGGCAGGAAAATTAAGTCATCTGAGAAGATTACTCTGCATGGATGACGTTTAGCATCTTCAATTTCTCTGTGTGGGTAAGTCCTCAGGACAGGTATATACTATTTGACAGTCTTCCTGCAACTGTCCAGGTCTATCTTCTAGGACATGAAAAAAGGCAATTTATTGTGAAGGATAAATTAATAAGTGGAGGGGTGTCTGACTGTTGGCCAGTCCCTTAATCAACGACACAGCTCCCCTACAGGAAAGGTTGGATACCACACATGAACTTGAGTGTTAATTCCAAAACACATGGGGTCACTGGATGCAATGGTTACAACAGAACAACTTTTGTTTACTGGATTAGGGGATAAATATTATCTTAGCAATAGTAATCACTTATTAATAAGTTTACACTGAGAAAACACTCTGTAAAATACCAGTAAAAACAGTAATCAGTCACGCTTGCTGGTGGCTGACAAAATTTCAACATGTTAAGATGTGGGTAGAATTTGCAAACTGATGCTGGAAGTATCAAAATCATAGTTACAACTGGACTGAGCGAACCACCCTCTTGAATACGCAAGCATAGAGTGGGAGCTCTAGGAATGTACATCATCTGGGGGCAGGAGATAGCCATCTCATACAAGAAGTTAGTGATAATTCCCATATTGTAGCCTATTTCAGAGACTTAAAGCTTCATTAAAATGTAACAGATAAATATAGCAGTATTTGGAAGAGTTAAACAAATTTTTAAAAGCCTTGGTTTTCTGTGAAAATCCAAAAGCAATTGAAGACACGCATAAAATGGAGTGGAAGTATAATTTCTTTCAATGCTTTTATGATTAGAAACTGATTTATAGTCCTGTAGTGCCAAAAGAGTAACTAAGAATTTAGATAGACATTGTTCAATCATGGAATAGGGGGTGATTTGTCCACACAGAACAACTCCAAGACATTTGGCTGGGAATAGGGAGAAAAATATAAGAATGAATGAAAATAAGAATGAAAATAGTAGTGGTAGCAAACAGCATGTAACTCCCACAGTTTTTAAGGGGAGATAAATGGAAGGAAAAATGAAAGGAGATGAGACAGGAAAAAAAAAAAAAGGAGATACAGTACATTACAACAGGAGTTGTAATGAAGCTGAGAAGAAAAGAAATTAGCTCAGAGCCCTTAAAGTCCCAATATTTCTACAGTCTCTTCTGCTACCTGAAACACATTTTCCTTTACACCCTGGAATTGAACTCCTTACTGTGAGTCTCTCCATTATAATTCTGGTTTGAGAGTGAAGGCGAGTCCAGTTCTCCTTCTTTCACTGTGGGACAGTAACAAGCTATTCTAGCTATTCTATTATCTGGATTTTTTTTTTTTTTTTTAGCCTACACCTCTCTTTCTTTATATATTCAAAAATTATAAAAGTCTTCTATAATAATCTAATTTAACTTTTTGGACTTCACAGTAGGCTTCCATAGACAGCCTCCTTTAATTTTGAGCTATATACTTTTTTCCATGTGCATAATGGTTCATTTGGCTACACTAATTTGCATACTGTTTGCTCATACTCTGTGACCTATCATACCCATTTTTTTTATCATTCTCTCAATCTTTACATCATCTGACAACTTTGTCAGTACTGATTTTATAGGTTTTTCCATTACCTAAAATGCTAAACAGAGTAAGACCAAGAATCAACCTTTGTGAAACCCAGCTGGAATAGACACCCTCAGTGACAATTCCTGTTATGTTTTGACTCTTGGTTTGTCAGCATTAGTCTAGTCAATGCACATCATATTAACTTTGCATCATTCTACTTTCTTAATCAAAATGTCATGCAGAAACATGACAAGTGCCTTACTGATAACTTCTTTCAATCGTCTTATAATTTTATGATAAAAAAGAATAGATTAGCCTAAGTATATATTTTCAAAAAATCCATTTCATTATCATTAAGTACATTTCCTGCCTCCAATTTTCTGTTAGTCAAATACTATATAAGCTCCTGTCTTACTTGCTCAAGATTGACACCCAGGCTGTACACTTAATAATTACATTGGCCAGTCTATTTACTTTTTGAGATATTGAAACAAGACTAGCCTTAATAATTATTTGAGCATATAATTTAAAAGAAATTTTTTGTATGTTTACCTGATTTCTAGCATTATTGTATCAGTGGAAACTGTCACTTGGCACTATTCCTTCCTCTGCAACTAAATTCTATTTACAGGGACTTCCTGACAGAAGAAAAAATAAAAAAAAACCACAGTTTAATTTTTATCAAATAATAGGATATTTTATGTTGCTTAAAAAATCCATATCCTCTGTTCATTTAAAATAGTTTATATGTATCAGAAGGAGTCCAACCAGGTATTATTATGTAAATTAATAAGATAATAAGATAACCAAGCCAATATATAGTAGGGGACACTAGCTCCTTACAAGATGGACATTAGAAGTATACTTGCTGTCTAGGGAAAATCAGTGCCAGTTTGGAATAACACATCAAATGTTCCTGCTTTTGCTTTGGCAGAAGACATGGAGTATTTTCCTCCTTTCAACCACAGTCTGGAACTTTTTTATGCATGGAAAGAAGAGACTGAACTACTCAGCTGAAGTTTTTTTTCTCTAGCATAGTCTGTTCATATAATGTCACATGTCCTTTCTCCAAATTTGTCCCAAGTGAACCTGTGTTCTGGCAATGTTGTTAAACTGTTATGGCTCAATTCATCGTTCATTGTTTGATTCCAATCAATGAAGAAGCATTCACTAGATATTTGCAACCATTAGTAAGCTCAAATAAATATCCACTAGGTATTTGCAGCCATTACATAAGTGAGCTTGGTATTTCTTACTATTATCATAACTATTTATTGTTCACTTGGTTTTTTTTTTTAATTAAAAGGTTGCATCCCTGAACACCAGTGTGGTAGGCCATGAGCAAGTACACAGCAAGTGTTATGCCTTCATTCAAGAGGTCACAGTTTAATACACACATGCTTTTTGCGTCTCACGAAAATGTAGAAAAACAATGTACTTAACAATAGCAGTTATACAACTTTTTTTTGTTCTTACTACCTTTTATTTACAGACACGGTGGTATAGTTTCATTATAACCACATTATAATGTGGTTTCATTATAGTGACCATAAACCATTTTTGAAATTGTACTCTAGGAACATTTGACATGGTACAGTCAGACTTTCTTATAAAATAGTGCCAGTTACCAATTTAAAGAATTTAACCTTAACAATGCATTTGCAAAAACAAACTTTGAAGTTGAAAGTTAACCAACAAAGCAGGTATCCTTTACTCCAACTCTGCATCTAACAGTAAAGGCCAAAAAAAAAACCCCAAAAAACCAACCAACCAACCAAAAAAACCCCACAGAAACAGAATAAACATGAAAAGTTTAACCATATGATTCTTCTCTTTCCTTCTTTCATTAATTTTCTTTGTGGCAGCCATTAGTAGATTACTCAATGAAACCTGATGTAAATTTTTTAAAATATAGTTGCACTATTAAATATTCAGTCTTCTGCATAGTGGGTTTTTTGTTTGTTTGGTTTTTTTTTTAATAAATTCTACCCATAAAGCATACTGATTGCCAATGCCCTGACTGCCATTTGCCACTGTGTGCTCCTAAAAACCACACCAAATTTGTATATCAGCTTTCTAAAAATCTCTGGCATTTTCATAAATACAGATTAATCTCCTAAAATTCAAGCACACATTTGGCAAACGTACCCACCAAAACATCTTCAAAAAGGGCAGTGAGAGAGATAGGATACAGTAGGATGTCAAAAAAAGTTAACTGTTCAAAGTTTACAGAGAATAATTACACCACACCTTCTAAGGTCCCAGATAGAAGATTTCAAAATCCATATTTTAAGAGTAACTAAAAGAACTCTCCTATAAAGTACAGACATTTTGATAACACAATCACAAGTGAAATACTGTGTTTGTGAAAAAAAAAATATTTTTTTATTCTTTTACTACTTCCTTCTATAGTAAACAATAGAATATATTAAAGAAAGCAAAAGGCAAGTAGTGCTTTTATACTTACATTTTCTGTGTCAAATTTTTCAAAGGAAATTCCAATTTACTCACCTTAACAGATTCTCATTCAACATTCAAATACCTGTAATGATGGGAGAGAAAAGAAATTGAACATTTCTTACAAAATAGTTTCTATATTATTTATATAGTCTGTGAATTAACTAGTTAAGATATTCTTTCAATTAATTTACTCTTGGCCCTTACTATCCAAATTCCTTTAAAATCTAAAGGTCAGAATTGTCCTCAGACGGTCATTCTGTGTCTAGATCGAGATCCAATCTAGATCCAGATTCAAACCTTGAATTGTTTGAATTGCCAGATTTGCAACTGAAATGAGTCTATTTTGGTTGGCAAAGAAGAAGTCTACAGTCTAAAAATAATTCCAGGAACGAAAGAAGAGGCCATGCTGAGATAAGATACTGATAGCTTCCACCTGAATTATTCATTTTAAATTTTAAAAAGTGCTTTTTCATATGCTTTATAATATTTGGCTGCATAATCTATGTGAAGTCCTGAATAAAATTTGTGGTGCTATGTTGCAAATGAACAGCTATCATTTCACTTCTCAAAGCTTTGATTCAGCAAAACCACTAAAATATATTTGGCTCCGATTATATGTGTAAAATCACTTAATCCAAACTATGTGCTCAAGTTCAAGTGTGAAAATGACAAATTAAGTTTAAGTATTCAAAAATCATATGCTGTCTACACTAGACATCTAGTCTTTATAGTATTTAGGCCATAATATGCCTCCTATGCCTCCACAGACTAATTAATACCCTCCAAAGATGGAACCTAATATAGGTGGTGTTAACTGTCCTCCAGAGATGCTTTCTTTTCTCCATTAATTATTGAGGGAGCCTACACAGACAACAAACTAAGGCAAGGAAATTAAAATGCCTTTCAGAAATAAAGTAGGCCCAAATGTCCTCAGTGGGATTTAAATCATAATTCTAGCTTACTCGCCTTAACAGTAATGGCAACATTTCTACAGGTTTACGCAGAAGATGAGGCAAGATAATCACAACTTTCTGACTCAGGAGAACCACTGTAGTGCTGATTTTGACATAAATATAGTTTATTTAACCAGTTTTGGAATAATATCAGTACAGTGTCCCAACCCAAAGTATTATTACCTAAAGTAAAGGGCTTTTTCTGTACTCTCTTGTTCCTGAGACTGAGTTGATATTATTTTCAGGGATCATAAAGTAATCTGAGCTAATCTCATTTTTAGTTTTTAACCATTTGTTTCAATGAATACCTTGTCCTGACAGCACTTAAGCTTTCTTTTAGTTTTCAGTGATGCTACCAACAGAAACCAATAATCTTTCCAACCTGTTTTATGGCTTGGGATTTTTTGTTTGTTTGTTGTTTTGTTTTGTTTTGTTTTACATAATGCCTCCACTGGGCCCCTTCCACCACAATTTTTCTTTACAGAAATGCTACTATCCCTCTCTGTTTTGTTACAAGCTATCATCATGGACATTTGTTGCTGGGTATATAATTTTATGCTTGAGGCTTCACCTATCAAAAATTGCTGCATCAACATCTTGTCCTCTGATCATAACTTAATTATCACTTTCAAAGATAATGAACCTCATCAAGGTCTCCTCTTCTCATTTTTATTTGTGAAAATGTTTGGCTACTTCCAGGAGTTAATGAAACTAAAAAGAGAAAGAGAGGAAGTAACACTTTCAAAATTATATAACATTGATGAAAGTGTGACAGGATGATTTTTAAAAGGTAAAGGTAAGAAATTGCTTCCAAATATTCAGCTGAACCTTGAATGGGACCAGGTGCCCTGCTTTACAATTAGCATATTTTTATGGGATATTTAAAAGCATGTTATATGTTATAACTAATGACTAAAAAGTTTTCTGAGTTCAGGAAAAACATCAGTTTGCCCTTGCATTGAAAAATTCAGTGATTTTCTAGTAAAATGGGTATTTTCAAATATTCCATGACACGGAACATAATCATTGCTACATCTAACAAAATCTACTAATTCATACATTTCAATATTCTCTTTTTGACAATAGTTGTCACCGAGTATTGTAGAAAGAGATACAAGGAATATCGTAGTGATATTATAGCACTATTTTAGCATATTATTATATAGAGTGAATTATAGCAAGAATTTCTAAAAAAATCCACCATCAGCTTACACAATGATGGAGGCAGATCTTTAATAATTTCAATTTTTTTCCTAACACCCTAAGTAAACAAATAAGATTTTCTTTAATGTAACTACAATTAAATTAATTCCTCATTGGTTCATTTCCACATTAACATCCTTTCTATACAGAATCAAAGAAGATTAATACATGACATAACATCATAATACATGTAATCAATAATACATGTATTTCAATATATATGAATGTATGGTTATCTAATCTTTACAGTAATAAATGACCTTCTCACTTCTGGACTTCAGATCAAAACATATATTTTTATTTACTGTATTTTAAACCATAGGTACATTATCACTTCTATAAAAGAACTTTTTAGTACAATAATTAGCTCTTGTAGCGTTTCCACTTAATATTGTTCTCTCTGTTAGTGAATGTGAAGAATTAGACCTCTTCATGCTATTTTGATGTTAGGAATTAGGGGTTTTTACAGCAGAAATGGCCCAATACAGTATTTCTTTGTACTGTGTTATGTGCTTCTGTAATATAAGACATAATCATTTCCAGAAAAAAACTATGCCCTTTCTGATTATATGGTTCCTATTATCTAATGGATCAATTCTGGAAACAAGAACTTAGTGAACTACTTAGAATTAATGGGGAGACTGACAAAGACCAACACTGAGAACTTGATAGTGAAATTAATAGAGCAGGCACCTAATCCTAGATTAGATCCTATTATTATCAATCTATTATCTTAGTCAAACAAATAAACAAAGAAAACTTGTTCACACTAAGATTACTTTTATGAGCTTCTCTGACCTGGGACCTTTTTCATGCAACTGTAATTCTGACATCTGGTAAGACTACTTTACAATTTATATTCCTTATATCCAAGCTGTAATATAAAATGTAGGAGAAAGCAGTATCAAACAAACCAAAACCCCAAAGGAACAATAACTACTCCAGGAAAGGCAAAACCACAGAAATATAAAAGGAAGACTCATGTTTATTTAATAAGCTCTCCTGATGGGGAAGAGACCCAAAATAACCACTGACATTTTTGTGATTTTGACTTTTTAATTGCTTGTTTGTTCCTTTGGGAAGCCTGCTCGGGCATCCGTTAGATTTTTTGCTATCTAAATAAAGTGGTTGTTCATGTACTTCAGATTGCATTTGTAACTACCTTTTTTTTTTCTTCCTTTTTGAATTCACTTTGAGCTGCATTCTGATTTGAACTATAATGCAATGTCTCAAAAACTGAAGTAATTGTACATTAGAATGTTATTCAGTTAGACTACCCAGAAACATAGAAACCTCCAGGGCAGAGAAAAGATCTTGAGAAATGGAGGAAGATAGGTTGAAATTCAGGATGCAACTAGTACCTGTTATGTGAAAGAAACTATCCAATTAGTAACAAGAGATGTTGGTCAGAAAAATTAGAACATCATCCAGGCATGGGGAATTGTTAAAAAAAATCTCAGGCAGGAAGGATAGAGGGGATCCAGTTACAGCAAACTCTTCAGGTAAGAAATAAATTCTGATTTAAAGAATTTCAAATGCAGACTTCCTGAAGTCATAAAGGGTGATAGAGTTGGTGCTCTACTGAGGGCTGAGAAAAGCTAGTAGAATTTAAATCAACATCTGGAGATTCAACTCCCCTTTACAAGTAATGAACTGGGCAATTGGAGAAAAGTGGTTAAATAAACTCTAAGAGTGAAAGAGGAAATACCTTGGAGGCTTAGCGCATAGCTATCCAGCAGGCATCCATATACTGAGCTTTTATTTTAGATAGTAGCAAGCATACTATGTTAGAGATACATGAACTTCTAAATATTGAGTTCAATATATCAAACCAAAATCCTTCTAATTAATATTTTGGTAGTTCAGACAGTTTGAAAGAACCTTTTTTAATATGCTAGAGACTAACAGTTGGATTCCACAGTTGTGCAATATCAATGCCAAACGTATTAGAAATGAAGGTAGGACAGTGTTATCAGGCTTCCCCCCTGCCCCATTAGGGTGTGATTGTGTCACCCCTTGTAGCCTGCTGAATTAGAAACAGATTGTAGAGCTATTACAGAAAACACAATTTATTTATTTTTTACTCAGCTTTTAATTGTTTAATAGTGTTGTACAACACAACCTGAGGCTTCTAAGCTAGTCACTTTTACTTACAAGCAGAAGACTATCACCATAATATGACTATTATCATCAGAAGTTTAAGGTTTGAGCATAATTATTTGGCAGGCCGTTATCCAGGCACAGTGGAGTAGGACAATAAATTTTGTTTCTTATTAAAAAGAGGATGGGTCTTGAGTAAAATGTCAGATAGATTTCTGCTGTAGCTTTCACAATATACAATGTAAAATTTTCTTGTCTTACTTTATCTGAAAATCAAAGAATAGGAGTAATTTCTAGCTAGACCTTTTAAAAAAACCTAAGTACTTGTTTACTAGCAACTCAGGTGTAAATGTAAAAACCATTGAAAGTTGGTTTATTTGTTTGGGTTTTTTTCAGTGAGATATATTAGTTGTTTTACTTACTGTTGTTGAAATGGTGAGAACTGAACAATTTTAACCTGATAATCTCTTTATAGTTTCTCCTAAATTTTCTAAATAATCTCATTATTACCTACTCTTGTAAGTCCGCAAGCATAAATACCTAAGAAATCTTAGCCTCCATGGAGGCTAACTTGTATATATGAGTCTTGAGGACACTGAAGAAGGAATTGGTATTGTGTCCAAGGGGAGCTCTGCAATCAACTGAGTATTTCCTAAAAATTTTATCTATGGTACTATGGAGTCTTTTTCTCATATCTTTGTAAGTAATTTAACTACTAGTACATATAAGGGTGCAGTAGTATATGGGGTGAGGAGATTTACAGGATTCTAAAACTACTGAAAGTCAGAAACACCCACACATTCAAACAAAATCCTTCACTGACTATGTCAAGCTTATTTATAGATATAGATGAAATCTAAATATATGAGTGTTTCCACTGAAATTATCCAAAGCAACCTTTATATAACAACAAAAATAACAACTCCCCTTAGTTTTACATTCATTATATTACCAAGAGCATAAAAAAAAAAAAAAAAAAAAAAAAAAAAAAAAAAAAAAAAAAAATAAATTTTACTATTAGTTTCTAAGGAGTTTTTTTGATTTTTTTTGTGGGGTTTTAAAAAGTTA